>OU015496.1:28148943-28188753 GCA_907164885.2 Dolomedes plantarius | reverse complement strand
TATCATATATATACATATATATACATATACTACATATACATATATATATACATAAACATATATATACATATACATATACATATATATATATACATAAACATATATATATATATATATATATATATATATACATATATATACATATATATACATATATATACATATACTACATATACATATATATATACATAAACATATATATACATATACATATACATATATATATACATAAACATATATATATACATATACATATATATATACATATACATATACATATATATACATATTCATATATATATACATATACATATATATATATATATATATATATATATATATATATATATACATATACAGTATGCCCCTATCTGTGATGGTGGGAAGGGTCTAAAGTCCCTTCCCACCCTCTTAACTTCGGAACGGCTGCTGCTATATTCATAAAAGTGGTCTCTAGGTATAGTAAAGTGGCCATGCGCTACTGAATGAAACCAACTACCGCGCCACTTGATGGAAAACTGCGGAGTTAGCATTCCAATCTCGAAAACGGAACGAGATAGGGGGGAAAAAGGGATTTACAAAGTTGTAGAAAATCATCGATTTAGTACGAAAAAATACCTTGTGGATATTAATGAGAAGACTACAACGGTTAGAACGCGCATTTGTTTTTTCGTGATTTCCTACACTGTGACGTGACAAAAGGATGTGAGAAAGAAAATAAACAACTAATTTTAACAATATACGTTTATTTGAGATGTTCAAACTTCTCACCGTCAGCTGCAATACACATTTGGATCCTCGTTTGCATCTCACGTTGCACACATTGGAGCATAGACCGTGACACGTTGGCACAAGCGTCCGTAATGCGTCGTTTAAGGGCCTGCAATGTTTGTATAGGGGTTCCATACACCTGCTGTTTCAGGTATCTCCACAGGAAGAAGTCCAGTGGAGTCAGATGAGGTGAACGTGGAGGCCACTCTTCGAAACCGCCATACCCAATTATTTGGTCCCCGAATTCCTTGACGAGGTACTGCTTCACTGGAGATCTCAGCTTTGGAATACTCAGCCATGACCACGAGCATCAACATACTACAACCCAAGAAGATGTCTCTTTTATAGCTGTCTCAGGTGACAGGCGTGACGTTTCTTACGCATTTGCTTACTTCAAAAATTTCGAACACCAAGCGGAAGTTGCGTTGAGTTGATGCGACACTATTTTACACGATCTACGTATTGTCTACTCTGTTTATAAAGACAATCAGTACAAGGGTGAAACCCCCGAGGTTTGAACCGCGGTACTTTTGATAGGGGATCAAAAGCGATATACCACTGTGCACATTGCGGTGTCGTGATTTTCCCGAAAGATAATCATTTCTCCTTACGTTCAAGTTTTGTGACGTCACAGTGTAGGAAATCACGAAAACACAAATGCACGTTTTAACCGTTCTATTCTTTGCATTAATGTCCACGAGTTATCTGTTCGTACTAAATCGATGATTTTCTACAACTTTGTAAATCCCTTTTTTTCCCTATCTCGTTCCGTTTTCGAGATAGGAATGCTAACTCCGCAGTTTTCCATCAGGTGGCGCGGTATGTGGTTTCATTCAGTAGCGCATGGCTGCTTTACTATACCTAGACACCACTTTTATGAATATAGCAGCAGCCGTTCCGAAGTTAAGAGGGTGGGAACGGACTTTAGTGGGCATACTGTATATACATATATATATACATATATATATATGCACATATATATATATTTACATACACACATATATATATATATATATACATATATATACATATATATATACACAGATATATATATATATACATACACACACACACACATATATATATATATATATATATATATATATATATATATATATATGTATATTATATATATACAGAGAAAAAGATGAATAGATATAGATAAAAAGTATGTAAGTTTAAGCTCTCTTGGAGTTTAATCTTTCGAGTTTAGATTAATCCTCAGAAACAGCCAATTGTGCTGTTTCAAGAATTTCAATAGTGTTTGTAGTTTGAAACAAACGGCGAGATAAAACTCAGTACTGCAGCGCGTAAATGGAAAATGGGATCACTTTACTAAAAGGCGAGCATAAAAGAAAATATTTCACAATGCATGATGTCAAAGTACAGCCATTACGTGAAACAAAAGAAACCGTAAGAACCGGATAGCTACTTAATGAATGTTATCCGCCTTATTTGTCCCTTTATAGCATCTTAAAGTAGATTCCTTTGATTGTGAAAATTAGAGTAAATTATTTATTGAATACTTTTTCATTAACCCTTTTATTGCTTTCCTAATTCTCTGACATAAAATTTATTTGTTATAAAAGTTAAATTATGCGTAAAATGCGCGACTGCGAGCTATTCTGTGGAAAGGATTTTGTGATAGGGGTAACAGTAATATATATTTCAGTAACATAATTTAAACTTGATTTTGTATTTTTTAATTTTGGAAAGAAGAACAATTGATATAAACACATTTTTTATATTTTTGAAGTAATTGTTTTTAGTTTGAGACTTCCGGGCTTCTTTTAAGAATATGCATGCCAAAATTTTATGTTGTTTTACCAGTTGTCCATCTCGAAAAGGACGAGGTAGAGGGGAGAAAATAAAACGGTAGTGTACCAACATCCCCAAATGGAACATTTAAATAAGTTCTTAAGCGGAGAAAGAACCTATAATCCTTTAATTTTCAATCTTTAACTCTATAGAGAAAGAGAATTTTTAATATTCTTTTTTAATACACTGAAACCCATTAGAATTCAAAATAAGGATTTTTTTTCTTTTTCTTTGCAGAATAATGATTTTTTCAAAAAAAAAATTCAAAAACGCTTTCATTTTTCAAAATGCACCACGCTCATTCCGTATTATTTAAAAACCTTCAGCTTTTTTTAATATAGGTTTACCATAATACATAAATATAATTACCATAACCATGATTGTGCACTGAATTTTTTTGGCATAAAGTCATTTTTTTTAAATCTGCCCGTTATTTTTTTTATGTTTTTGAATGTTTCTACTTCATTTCATGATCTATAAATTTGAAAAATATTTCTAGTTTGAAAAAATGATGCACAGTTTTGTGACATATACTTTAATTAACAATCGTGAGAAATTTGGAAAAAATCGGAAGAAAATTAAGGCGCGTGGAACATTTTGAAAAATTCTAGCATTTTTTGACGAATGTTTCGATAAACAGGTCTTATTCTTCCACACAATACTTATTTGCGAATTCTAAGTGTTTTTATTATAGTAAAAAAACAATATTAATTATTCTCATTTTGTATATAGAGTAAAATACTGAAAATTTAATAAATAAAAAAAACGAAGTTTAAGACCCCTTGTCATCATAACAGATCTACATGATTTTATAAGCAATTACAAAACAAAATCACCGACTTTTAACCTGTTTCCTAGTTTACATGACTTAATATCAAATAGAGTAAGATTTTACGACTCATTCATTTATATTTTAGATGTAAATATTACTCCGGCTGTTCTCTGTCCAGTAGGTAACATTTTGCATTTCGTCATCTTCTTCGCTCCAAATTTTGCACCATAACTCGCGACAGACGATATCTCCATCCGGAGTGAGCTGGATGACTGCACTTTGACAGTCACCAGTAAAAATTTACAGAATTTCCCTTTTTGGAATTTCCTTCCCTCCAGCGTGGCCAAGCGTCGATTAAGACCATAACGTGCGCAAAAACTTTCTATACAATGGAAAATTCTATTTATGCTTCATTATCATTAATCTTATTTCAGTAGTAGAGAGATGGAACATTATATATCCTTCAATTCTTATTTGTTATTTATGAATTATTCAAAAAACTTCTTTCTGGGAAAATAAAATTGGGGGGCTGAAAAATATTGTAAAAATTGCAATTGTGAATATGTATTTTCTGTCATTTCAATGTAAAATAATATAAACAAATCAAAGTAACAAAAAAATTAAAAAGCGAACATAGACTGCCAAACACGTTAACTTAAAACCTACCGTAGCAATGAAAACATAAAACTTTTCAATAAAAGATTGCGCTGTTGCTTCATATCCTCATATTGAAAATGTACAAATATAACTAAAAATAAATAATCCAACAGATCAAGATAATCATAAGAAGAATGCAGATAAAAAACAAACAGAAATCAAGCACTCAGGGCTCCACGAATAGGATGCAGGTATAACAAAAGACATCCCAAGGCCCCGAGATCCCCATTGAAACATTTAGTCAAAAGAAAATGAAAAAAAAGACAACTTACAGTAAGGGCTCAACGCACCATACATGCAAGTACACATACAAACCTAATGAAAAGCCAAAGATGCATACATACCCTAATTCCGTAGGTGACGGTTATGGCGAAACAGCATCCAATTTTTCCTAGTCATTTCTGAATCAAATCCACAACCCGAAAGGAAAAAAAACTATTATCCTTTTAGACATTCTGGTTCTGTAAACTCAAATAAGATTAGAAATGTTTATTTATCACAAATGCCAGGATTTAACAATTAAGTTATTAACCTTCTGGCTTCTCAATATTTCTGAACAGTACATTTAAAACTATTAAGTGCAGGCCACGTGTCAATGTGGCAACTGTCCATCCAGCGTCCAGAATTACAGAGACAGCAGACCGGGGAGTCCTTTAGTCCAATTTTAAAAAGATGGGCATTGAGACAACCGTGCCCTGTTAAAAACGGGTGATGGCAACGGCAGAACTACGTGAAAGGTCCGGGATCAGCGTTCCACTAATACAGAGACGTTCCCAGGCCTTTCCCCTGGCTAATGTAGATATGTCCAATTTAAATCTTTTCTCAAATTCCATTTTAATGAGAATTTTAGCTAAAGGAAGGAAGTCAGTTAATGACAGCGGCGTGATAGATTTTGCGTTACCCAGGGTGCACCGCGAGGAGACCTGTCACTTTACACCCCTGTGTACCTACAATTACAAATGTAATTGAGTTTCTATTTATTTTTGAAGTAAATAATCACTAGTAGTACTCATTTTTTTATCTCTTTCATATTGAAATGTGACGCTTAATTAAACGTGAACTGCGTACTTGTCTTTATCTTGAAATCATACGAACTATCAAAACCTCTGTTAAATTTTTAAAATGCACCTAAAGGTTTTAGTGGGTAAATAATTAATATTTCTTCCTCCGTTAACCGTCGTCAAGGTAATGCAGTATTCCTTGTTTTAGAGGAAATTTTCGAGAAGCTGAAACGCAAGTCTGTCAAAGTGATAACAGAACCTTATTGCTAATAACTGGTCAGGTGAAGACCTCAGATGAAAATTTTTGTTTGCGCTCTCCCCAACGCCTCAAATAAGGCACACGTCACTTTACGAAGCCTTACATCTTTACAAAAAATATTTCCTGAAGCATTCAGAATGTTAGCAGCATTGAATACTTAAATGCATCTTCTTCATACATTGTGAATAACACCAAATATAACCACATTTTAACCATGCAAGTCTTCAGACACAACCTCGAAATAAAGTGTTATGGTAAAAAACATTTACAACATTCAAATCCCCTTCAAGACCTCAACTTTTCCGATCGGATCAATCGACTTATGACTCGTGATTCACAACTTTAAATAATCCCTCACTAGCTTTTTTCTTTTAAATTTCAGCTACGACATACTATATGGCGACATACTATGATGAAAATTTGAATAACCGAATAACTTGAATTAACGTCACAATATTTAGTGCTATAATTGCTATAAAATGGATTTAAAACAGCATGATATTAATAACATTATCTGAACATAATAAAATCCTATTTACAACTTCCATGTTCATTTTAGCGGTTACAAACCAAATCGTTCGGTATATAATATGATTTTAAATATTCTGGATTTATAAATTAAGAAAGTAGCAATATATAAACAACATTAAGAAAATATCTAAATAAATACGTTCATATTCTTCTAGTATTCATTTCTCACAAAAATCATTCACAATATCATTACAGATATTATCTCATTCTGTTAACATAACGAAAAGTGAGAAATACATAAAAACATGAACCAGAAGAATATTATGATATTTTATTTCCTCTCCCTAAAAATAGTTTATGCATTTCTTATTATCCACGGTAGCTTAGTTCTCTTTCCCTTATGCTTTTTATCAACTTATTTCTTCTTTATTACCTCATAACGGAAGCCAATAGAGACAGAAAATGATCTCTTTATTGATTATTGCATTTTCCAAAATGCGGAGATGCTTTTATTTCCAACACTCGTACTAGCCTGATACACAAATAAGGGAAAATTAACAGTTTTGGGGTATATTAAGACCCAAACGAATACGGCCCAATGGTTTTAAATTCTGATGAAAAAATTAAATTATGTGGAAGTTCACATTCATCCGTAAAAAGTGAACAGAAAGCAGGAATTTTTGCAATAATAATGTGTAAATACATAGTGCCGTAACTATCCATTCATGTGCTCTGGGCAAGAATTTGTATTTGGGCCCCTTAATTAGGTTTGGGAAAACAATGAAAGAAATACAGCATTTTGGGCCTCCCTTCCAAGTGAGTCCTAGGCGGGTGCCCCTGTTGCCCCCGCCTAGTTACTGTAAATACATATGAACGAACTCACACACACGCATTTATATACATATATATATACATATACATACATATATATATACATATATATATATACACATATACACACACACACACATATAATATAATATATATATATATATATATATACATTCATATATATATATACACACACACATACACACACACACACATATATATATATATATATATATATATATATATTACTAAAGTTTTAGAAAAGTTAGGGTCACAGGAGAATTTATATTACAATCCACTTGTATTTCTCAAAAGTAAAAATCAGGAAATAAAGCATTGAAAAATATATTCAATAAAATTTATTTAATTAACTGCATAAAGCGCACAGTACATTTATAGCAGTAGATTTTACTTAAATTAAAAGAAATATTTGAAATATTTTCTTGTTTTAAGGGTTTGAAATAAAAAAGTTAATAAAAGAAATTTTTTTAAAAATTAAGTTAAAATGTAAATTTGAGATTCGAAATTTAATCAAGCGTCTGTCTTGGGAATTAAATCTGACGTTTAAATAAACTATAATAATCTCATTTCTGTGAAACGGGAGTACATTAATAATTTGAAATGAGCAAAATCTTAAATTGAATAATGTTTTTTCTGTATTTTGACCTAACTATTACACTAAATTAGGCAGTGGCATCATATTTATTGATTCTCATTCTTCTATGCCAGCAACCTATTTTTTTTTAGCAATTAAATTTTTATAAGAAATTATTGCTGTTTAAGGGAAAGATAAAATCAGTTTTCAGATGATTAAATATAGCAAGATATTTTTCAAGAAGGAGTTTATTAGTAGTCCTTTTTTCGGTGAAAATGGTTCTAAACCGCAACTAGACAGGGTTGTAGCGTAATGAAAGTATGGGGTTATTTTTCCCAACACCTCACAGGAACACAGCTGCATGTTTCGGAATACCATTTTCCAGTTCCCATCGAACAAACACGTGTGCGGATTAAAAAAACAATACCAGCGAATGCCGCCAGAATTTTTAGCCTGAAAGTTAAGCCCATGAATATCCAGTTCTCAAGCAAGCGTCTCCCACCATAGTCGTAAAGCTGTCTTTCTTAGCAATAGCTTCATGAGAGTTGACATCGACGGGCCATAAAGATGGCTTAACTATGCATCGATACGAAGAACTGTCACCAACAAGGCTGCCGGCTCCCTCTCTGAAAAATAGATGCCATTTCGAGGAATTGGGAGAGTCGCGGACAAAGTATACACCACGAGATATAGTCAGAGAGTTGGAGAATTTGAGGGAGATGCTTGATATGACGCGCCCCGAGCGGACGTGATTTTTAAGCTCCTGTTTGGGACTAGATGGGTCCCGCACCATGCGTTGTAAAACCTTCACTTCAATTAACTAATTACGTTGTACCCTTTTAATGTTAAAATTTTTTGTAAATAAATTTCATTGTCAAGTTTCTGTTTAAGAATGGGCCTTTTCATTATAATTAGGACTCTGTCTTTCTTGGTCATGAATTCAGTAATGGCAATTTTAATAAAGCCTCAGAGATTAGCCTTAACCACCTATCGTGATGCCACAGGGTGTACGAAGTATGTCACCACAGCGCGCTTTACGCCACGTAAGTTTATATGGAGGCCTTATTTGAATAGTGGTCCAACTCCACTTTTTGAAAAAATGGAGTTAGCCTCACTTTCATGTTCATACAAGTCATTTCTAGTTTATTTTTAAACTTATACACCTCCAGCTTATTTCTGCTGCCAACGGAGGACATTACAAATCAGACTTCAGCAGTCATTTCTCGGCACTCATTAGACTTTAAGGCTATGTATCTCAGAATGAACAAAAATGGAGTTGGACCACGATTCAGATAAGGCCTTCATTTAATCCTTTTGTTCATGCGAAACCTGTCTTGTTTGTAAAACGTTCAGCAACTGTTGCTTTGGAAGAACTATCCCTGTACAAGCTGAACTAGTGTTTATCACATCTTGTGAGATTTAGGAAATATAGGTAACAAAGCCTAAAGTTAGGCGATTGACTTAGAAGTTATTTTAAAGATAGCTACCTGCTGAAAGTGGCTTAACCGGGTAATGACGAGGCAAAATATCATAAGTTCTATCTTTTCTTGATTTAAAAAGCCGAATCGAGAAAAATCAGACATTATTCTACAATTAACATGGACTTTGTAAAATAACTCTACGCGACGGTGACCTGACGTTCAGCTACGCTAGGTGTTTTTAATTCGCTCTATTACAGTTGTTCCCAACCGGTGGTCGGAGTACCACAGATAGTCCGCTAGAGCCTCAGTAGTGGTCCGGCTGAATATATAAAAAAGTTGCTAAATAAATGGGGATTTTGAAAGCATTGTTCATTAAACTAGATGAGCCGAATATATCCGGTGACTATCAGGTGTGGGATTAAAATTTCTTAAAAGTTTAACATAGTTATTTTATTATTAGAATATGATACGTTATAATGTGAGTACGTTAATCCTGTATCCCTTTTGTCTGAGGAATATTTTATACCTCCATACCCCCCGGAAGGTCACCCCCTCAAGTTGGGGGGGGGGGGTCGGCACATGGTTCCATTTCTGGCTTAGTGGTCCGCAGAGTCCTACGAGTTGGGAACCACTACTTTATTAGGACCAAGACATATCTATTTCAGCATTAAAGAATATCCGTGATTAGCCAGAAAGCTCACATGCTTAGTTCACATATTAAATGTCTGTCATTTCCGTAAGACTGATCTGAAATAAACAGCTCATAAATAAAGATCAAGGCAATAGTGTAGTCAACTATTATAAGGTTTTAACTCATTTTTTGTAATGAAAAATTTACTATTTTAATATAGTTTTCGGAAGTATTATTTCACAAAGGGTACGAATATTTGAAAATTTTCAAAAAATTCCCGTTTTGGAAATATAGTAATGATGCTTATCTCTTCTGTGCTCAAAACTGGAATCAAAAACAGGATTTATTCTGATGAATGTACCAGATAATTAGATAATAATGAAATGAAGACTGTTCCAGTCTGATGGTCTCCGGACTTTTCCTTTTTCGATTATATTAACTTTTTTTTATTTTTAATCATAACTGTTCCCAATGTAATTCTACTAACATCTGCTGTAGTGAATTGTAGCGCAAGATTTATATAAATAGATCACTTCCTGGGTAGCGCACATGCGCATTGATTTTCAACACTTCGGATTCCCGCGTTAAGTAATTTTTGTGACACTTCGAAAAGGTACTTCTTACTGTAAAGAGCTAAATTCTAAATTCATTAAATGTTATTCTTAATATTAATTCTGTTGACTTTCGTTTCTTCTGTCGTTTTGATTTAGAAACTTTTAACCACTGAACCACATGTTGACTACTTCCAAAGACTACCTAATACATAAAACTCAAATTTGCCGGTGACTGGTTTAAGCTAGTGAATTTCGAGCCACAGAATCCGAAATGTTCATCAGGCATCAGGGCCCGACTTAGCCTAATTGGGGCCCGGGGCAAAAACTTCTTTGGGGCCCCCTCTCTGCTTCACTACTTCAGTAATGAAGAACTTAATACTAAATACTAAACTTTCTATTCGATTTGGGGGCCCCCCTCTGATGTGGGGGCCCGGGGCAACTGCCCCGTATGCCCCTGCCATAGTCAGGCCCTGTCAGGCATTATAGGTCATTTTCTGTTTTTGAGCAGTTTTTCGATAGATTTACTTTCATTTTCTCATTTCCTTGGTTTTGTAAACCTTGGGTTGCTTTTACACGGTGAGCTAGGAGATGAAATCACGAATTCGGAAATGACAAAGAATGACGTAGATTCTGAGCAATCTATTTTTATTAGACAGTTGGAAGTCTAAGTGAGAACTTTCCGCTCGCCCAACATCAAAAAACTTGGGCTGAACAAGTGGACACCGCAGAAAAGTATTAAACGGGTCCAGATAAGTGGATTTACAGTAGAAACAATAGTTAGGTAGCCAAGTTAGCGCGACGTAATAGGAAATAGCTGTCGATTCAGTGAGTAGCTAGTACGTGGGGTAAGGTGTTCTTTGCTAACGTTAGGCTGTTCTGTTGGTTCTTGCTAGGACTATCGTGTGATTCATGTGCTATTTTTGATATATATGTTCCTCCACCTATTACAGGTGCATTCAAATAGAGGATTAATAAAAGATTTTTAATATTATTTACATTTAATTTCTTACCACAGACCTGAGATAAACAACTTATTTTGTAGGGTTCAAAGGTAAAATTTTTTTCAACATTTAGGAAATTAAAATATGTATTTCACCAGTTAAAAAGATCTTAGATCTTCTGTTAAGACTCCCTTGTGTATGTAAGGGGACAGATTCTCTACCAAATATTCTAATTAATCCCAAAAATTCTGTACCAAAACTATTCATATTGTGTTATAGATATGGGGAGAATTTCTTCAGATAAAATCTGTTAACTTATTGAAAAAAACAAAATAAAGATTAATATTTTAAAGATTTTAGTGAAATATAATTTTAATTTGTCAGTTTTAAATTTAAAACTTGACACTTCTATTCTAATAATATAAAAGTGTTGCAATTTATCATTCGCATATTGATTATTTCAAAAAAATTATCTCTTATCAAAGTACTTTTTAAATCTCAAAATCCTTTCTTTAAAAAAGCTGTTAAAAATTAAATATTTGAGTTTGCTTTAATATGATCTCGGAAACCCTTGTGTTGCCATTATAAAACCTGAGCCGCATCCCTCTGCCCTCTAGCTTATATGGACCTGGTTTGGATTTACTCTCGGCCAGGGGGCATTAGAAGCATTCCATCAGCAATTGCAGCTTACTGGTGGAATATATTTTCACTATAAATAAATTGTCATATGTAGGATAGACCGGGGCATGTTTTCATAGGGACACGTTCGCCCTTCCGCGATATTTTTCAACCTATCCAGTAGATTGCGTTACTAGCAATCTATCAACGTGTGTCTTAGCACATTTTCTTTCGCCCACAACAGCGTCAGCAACAAAGAAGCAATTAAACGGAAGCCACGTTAAATTTTCACTGAAGTGAGTTTTTTTTTTTTTTTGCACTTATAATCGCTTTTGATTTGTTTCTAAATTAAAGTTTTGCTTAGATGCATAGCAATCTAAAATATCGTTGTTCAGAGCTAATTTTCTACCTACTGATTTGAAAAAAAAAAATTTACAGAATATTTGGTACAACGATCAAAAGCCAAAATGACGATATGGGGCAAGTTGGCCCAATTAATCCAGGGCATGTTGGCCCAGTGGCCTAAGATGCCCCGCAGTCCAAGAGTTTGTTTTTTACATTCATAAGCCTATAAAAGTCAATAAAATCGTCAATAAATCAGGAGAAGACTGGATTCAATGTACCAGGTGCAATCGTTGGGCACATGAATCAAATGTCACTGGGAAAGCAAAATTTTATGTTTGCATTTATCGTGATGATGAGAAACATCGATGAAGGCAGTAATTAAGTTGGACAAAATATCTTTTCTTATCCTTTGTGTCTTTTATATACCATACTAGCTGAAAACCCGCACTTCGCTACGGAGTACATTCAAATTAAATACAATGTATGCAATTAATGCCAAAAAAAATAAATATATATATTTATAATAAATGCGTTGATCAATGTATACAATTGATGTAAAAATATATATATATATATTTATAAAAAAAATCGTAAGGGATATTTTTTTTGGATAATATCCAATCGTCTGCTGCATTAGAAAGAATAAAAAATTTTTGTCTATTTAGTTGTTATGCAAGTGACGATAAATTTATTTAAAGTACCAGAAAAAGAAATCAAGTGATCAGCATTTAATAAATTTAATTCTAAAAATTAGTCTTTAAAAATTCACCAAAACTCAGAAAATCGAGGTGAGGTTTCGAAAAAGATTTCATTTTCAAGGAATTATTATGATCTTTCTCGTGATATAAATTTTATAACCCTCAAATTATTATTTTAAATGCAAACTTTAAAAAAGTTAAAAAACAGCTTAAAAATTTAATTTTAAAAAATCTAAGTAGAATTTTTAAAAATCTTTCTTAGTGCACCCCTACACCATTAGAAGAATAGCCATGCAAAATTTCAGCCCTTTAGGTCCAGCGGTTTGGTCTGTACGTTGTATGTCAGTGAGTCAGTGAGTCAGTCAGTTACGGAACTGTTTCATATATATAGATTAAAGACATTTAATATTTTATGTGTTTTCCATTTGATGTTTTATGTGTTTTTTCCTTTCCGTTCGTAATCCGAAAATCAAATCAATTTAGATGGCCTACCTGCCCCGTCCCAGTGACTCGATGTCCTGCTGAGCTTTATATAGAAACTATTAATTAATATTTTTCAAATTTTCTCATACGTGGTTATGCTTTAAGATGTGCTGATTGTACAAACTAAAAAAATTAAAAATTTTAATGTTTAAAGAAAATATATTGAAGAAAAAATGGGCCAACAAGCCTCGGTCTACCCTAAGTTGAATTCAAAATCCTATATCATGTTTCATGAAATTTTTTACTTTATTTCATATTTCCTCATAAATTATGTCTCAAATCATTTCCTCATTTTTTTACTTTTGTCCTTCTGAGATTTCAGATCATTTATCGGTTCTAAGATTTCGACACTTCGCATTAACTCAAAACAAAATTGCTAAGTCTTTGCTGTTACCATGCTGTGACCATGTAGTTTTTTTAATTTTATAGCTAAATAATGAAAATTCTATGAACTCAGTTCTTTTAAAATGTATATACTTAATGTTCTGAAAAACATCATATGTCTTTAAAAGGTCTGCTCTTTAAATATTCTCCAATTTCTGTTGTTTAAAGGATCCAATTTCGCATCGTTTTTCATCCTCCTGAAACCCATTTAACGTCGCACTCATGCATATTCATACGAGACCAATTTGCAACGCTATCTAACCTGCAGCAGTTTGGGAAGAATAATGGAGAGCGCTGCCTTATAGTCAACAGAATCCACTATCACATCGTATCACACGTCCTCGTAAAAAGCAAGTACCCCAGACGAATGTTCCTCCATACAGAGAAGTACATCCATAATGCTGGCTCATCGATGCTTGTCCAGAGTTATGTACTTCGGGCAGAGCATAATTTTTCCTGTCTCCATGGTTACAGAGAGTCCGAAGCAGAGAGAGAACAAGCTCTCTTCTTTCGCTTTGCATAGATTTGAAAGCAGCGTGACTTTTTTCAAGATATCTGAATGTGTGCGGAGCAATCAATAAAGAACATACGGGGGGTATCACATTTAGAGAGAGATGTGCGGTCCGGGGACTACTTATTTGACTTATTCGGATATTCAATTAGTTTCTTTTTGATTTGAACGTCAGAAGTGTCTTCATGTACTAAGTAATGGGCCGATAATAACATATAGAACAAGGTTTCGTTTAAGTGATATATACTAACTAGCTGAAAGCCCGTACTTCGCTAGGGAGTATATTCAAATTATATACAACGGTCAATGTATCCAATTAATGCCAAAAAAACAAAAAAAATATAATTATAAAGAAATCGTAACGGATATTTTTATAGACAAAATAATGTAGAAGAAAATTTTCAAATTAAATCTAATAGAACATACTAAAGAATATAGTACAGTTAATATAGTACAGTTTGAGGAACATTTCTTTTATTGTATTTTAATATTTTTTTGGATAATGTCCAATCGCGTGCCGCATTAGAAAGAATTTTTTTTTGTCAATTTGTTTCGTTGTTATGCACGTGACGATAAATTAATTTAAAGTATCACAAAAAGAAAAGAAACCATGTGATCAGCATTTAATAAATTAAATTCTAAAAATGAATCTTTAAAAATTCACCAAAAATCAGAAAATGGAGGTAAAGATTCGAAAAAGATTTCATTTTAAAGGAATTTTTATGATCTTTTTCGTGCTATAAATTTCATAACCTTCCAATTACTATTTTAAATGCAAACTTTAAAGAATGTTTCAAAAACAGCTTAAAAATTTAATTTTAAAAATCTAAGAAGAATATTTTTTAAATCTCTCTTAGTGCACCCCTACACTAAAAGAAGAATCGCCATGCAAAATTTCAGCCTTTTAGGTACAGCGGTTTGGTCTGTGCGTTATATGTCAGTCAGTCAGTCAGTCACGGTACTGTTTTACATATATAGAGAAAGAATGGATCAGGCCGAAGTTACGAGTAAATGTTGACAAAGCCGTAATTGTATACTAAAACACCCATGACCTGCTGGATGACCCATTATCTGTTATCAACCCCACTTCAGAATTGTACCTTATGGATTGTTCATTTTGAGAGACTTCAATATTTCATTTTGTTAGTATTTTTATTAATTCAAAAACTGGAATCAATTGATCATCATTATTTTCATGCAAAACTTGGAGGACAAGACTGTTTATTTGCACATCGTTTAAAAATATTTTCCATCTATTTTTTTCGGTTTAAAGACACCTTACCGCACGAGTGCTATTTTTCAAAAATAAAATACTTTTACTTTTATAAAAAGATCCCTTCTCCAGCCCACAAATGAAATTTAGTCGAAATGAAATTTTAAATAAATTAATCAAACGTCGGTACCTAAATATTAATATGCTCCGAAATAAATGAAATAAATAATAATTACAAGATAAAAAGAACTTTTTATATACCATGTTTTTAAATTTTCTGTTGAATCGTATAAACTTGACAATTCTATGTATTAATAAATACTTTTTAAAAATTTTTTTGATAAATATCCCACCAACTTGGAAGAAAATGAAGTTAATTGGAAGTTAACTTGCGTTTAACTTTTCATTCATGTTCCGGCCGATAGATAGCTGCGCCAGTCTACAAAACAAAATTAACTGAAAATAACTGAAAATTAATTTAATTCTACTTAAAAATGGCTAAAAGTATTTAAAAAACTCATTGTCATCGTGTTCTGAGCTATTCTAAAAGTTTCAAATGTCTAGCTAGTCAGGAAGTTAGTTAAAAATCGATTGCAAGATTTGTAAGGGACAAACACACAAACAAACAAGAAAGCAAGTTAATAAAAACATGGTAAAAAGCTGTTGAACCGATTCACCACGAATCATAAAGTTATCAATTTTAGGGGCGATTTCAAACAAACCTGATATTCATTTAATTTTAATTTTGCTTTCATTTTAAGGCTGATAAACAGATAGCAGCTTTTCCTCGAGAATTCAACAAGACGAACCTAAAAATTTGCAATGAAAAACAGCAGCCAAAGTTTGTAGCAAATTAGATATACCAACTGCAAAGCATTCATATTTTAGTTAAACTCGATTACTGATTATTCGATTTTAAAAATCCTGTCTCAGTGCTATTACCAACGTTACCGTATTCTTTTCCATTTGGTTTTGTGTTATTCATGCAGTAAGGAATTAGATATAAAACTCAGAGCTTAGTAACATTTAGAACTACGTGTATGCGGGTGATGTGGTTTTGAGCAAGAATTATTTACCATTATTGACTCCCAGGGAGTAAAACCCAATTCAAAAGACTGAATGTAGTTCGATCGTTCAGGACTTTTTAATAATATAATATATCTTATTAAATTTATCGGACATACAAACCTCACTAATATAATTTTGCAGTAATGAATTTCGACATAACCGTGTGTCTCTATTCATTGATTATCGAAAATCGAAGCGTAATTACGCGTATTCCGTTCGGTAAATGTCCGACAGGTTTCGAGTAACCTTTGAACATGGACTCTTGTTTCCTTACATTTTATCACATGACGCGGCTCTCGATTACTTAGTGGAACTGTAGAATACTAACGCTTTGTAAGAACCATTTGCGGGTTTTTATGCCTGGCAGTTCATGAAAATTTCTCTAACGAAAGTTAGGCCAGTTTGCAACTTGAAAATAACTCTGCGAGAGATCCTTTTTCATAATTATAAAATTTATCTCAATGGATGTGGGATGTTACAAATGTCTTTCATAAACATTATGCATGCTTACAATTTTTGTATATTAATAATACAGGGTGATTCACTCGAGAGAGGTGTGTGGTTTGAAGTGCTACTGTCTACTTTTGCTATACAAGGGCTCATTAGACCGGAACCTGCTACTAGCCGATTCCGAACGGCTACAAACGTCCGAGAGTGGTACTCGACCCCACAGACTCTGGTACTAAACGCTTGGGATATGTGTAATCGATTGTGTTACATGCGATAATGGAACTGATCTCCGTTTTTGGAGAAGTTGGTCATGATAGTATAGGCAACAACAGTAATTTTATGCAAATACATACCTGTAACACTCTCTTTTATTTAAGCAGCGCTTATAACTTTGTGGGGTTGGAGAATGGGCTGCAGAAAGAGTTTAGGCCAAGTTGATCAGGATATCCAACACGTACTTCTTCAACGTGTAAACGCATCTATATCAACAAAAAACCCGTCGAAGTCCGTAGACATCCTGCAAACGAATGTTGAAATTCGCGCCCAGGCGAAAAGGGGAAAACTCTCGCCAATTTAGCGCTCACCAAAAAACCCGTTCTGGTAGAATAGCGTAATGCAACTGGACGGCGGCGGCAGTCTGCGGCGATAAAATGGACAAAAGAACTTCGCCAAATATGCCAAGTGACTGAATCTTTTCAACTACCAAAAGGAAGTTGGTAGTTGAAAATTGTTGGTTCGCTGGAAAAATTGCGAAAAACTTATATTCAATAATTAAAATTCAAGACTGTGTATCTTTATACTACACCGTTTTCTACCCGACACATTCCACACGGTGTTCTATGTTTCTGAACGCATTGGCAAAGATATCGGGAGGGGGAGATAGCAGTCATTTCACGTTGAATGTTTGCCTTCAGATCGTCCACAGTGCGAGGTTTGTTCCGATAGACTTACCAAAGGAAGAAGTCTGAAGGTGTCAGATCCGGTGACAGTGGTGGCCAAAGCCCCTCTGAAATTACCCTGTTGCCTAAAAACATTTCCGCCATGCTCCATTGTAGGACACGTTGCTCCCATCTTGCTGGAAGTAACCTTCAGTAAACTCGCGATCATCCAGTTAATTCTCGAACTGTTCAAATATGTCCAGGTACATATGTCCAGGTGCTCAGGGTTGTGGAAAGAGAAGGGAGGCTTAAGATGCGCAACCGAGACATCGCGCAGCATACACCCTTTTTTGATAATGGAGCGGTATTTGATGAGTGGCGAAGGGATTTTCAGCGGCCCATATACGGGTGTTTTGCGATTTAACATATCCAAACAAATGGAACCACGCCTCATCCGAGAACCCTGTGATATGATTGGTCAATTACTGAGGAGCACATTGTATGTTGTCTCGTTCAGATTGCTTCGCCCTAGAATTATTACAGAATATTTGGGGAATCTTTCAAGTGAATCACTTGTTGTATAAATACTAGACAACCTGTGACCAGCTGATCAACCGCTATTCATAGGTTACGTTGAATTCAAGTTAATTTAAATATTAAAAGCTAAACGCCGATCGATTTGGAAATAATTCAATTGAATTTCCATAGGGATTCATGCTATTTATAACATAAATCTAAATTATGTATTGCTCTGTTTGGAGGAGATAATTCTGTCTATGACATAGCATAATTTGACTAAAATGTCAAATTATGCAAAGTGTCTCCAAAACTATATTCTTAATTTCTTTTTGTTTGGAGAAAAATCTGATAGTTATGAGAAAAATTGTATACTATAATTAATAATTTGTGTTCTAAATATTAATGGCAATATGTTTCCCTTTGGGAATCAAAGAAATATTTTCGACGCGTTTTACTTAGTTTCTAAATTAGTTACGTCTACAAAAAGATATCCCGTGAAAATCTAATATCGGAATATAAAAAGAGTAACATTTCAGCGTGATCTGAGACATTTGAGCAAATTGAAGTAGACGGTATTGATTAATGGTGAATACCTTATTACACTTTCAAACCAAAAGTACGGATTTCCTTGGAATGATAGTTAAATATCTCATTCTAAGTCTCATAATATTTTACACCAAGGAACCCTTTCCCCTAAATGTCTTTGAAGTTGGCTGACTGCCATAACTATCTTTGATAAGTTTTCTTTCTGCGTTTTTCCTATTTAAATCAAATAATAATTGCACTGCCAAAGAATAGCCGAATATCCACTGGAGAACTAAACGTATTACATACAGGCATCTAAAATCTTATGTAAATCTTCTCTGATTAAGGTACAGTAAGTCCTCGAGTTAACGCGGTTAATTCGTTCCCGAGCATTCCACGTATGTAGAAAGCGCGTAAGTCGAAATTTACCAGGCAATGCGGCACGCTTGTAGCACTGATTGAGCAGGAGTGGTCGGCGCTTGAGCGACCCATCGCTGGAACTATTCTACTATCTTGTGGACTACATCGTGTGGATGATAGTAGCAAACATTAATGACTAAATATCGAAATGAAATACGTTTTTTAATCATTTTCAGTGACACTCTCTTTGTTTAACCCTTCAGCGGCCGTGCCAAATTTTGGAACACCAGCAGGCGTACGTGGCACGAAGTGCAACGTCTCTTTCATCCTTATCATTCCTTTTGTATTAAACTTTTTTTTTCAAATTAAAAGTAATAGTTCTGTGTTTTATGGCAAGATATAAAATGTTGATAATATTGAGATATATTTATAATTAAAGGCCAAAGAATTCAGATACAATCGCCTTATTTCAAAACTGTCCGGTTCATTGGATCTAAGGACAACTTGCGAATGGATTCCTATTATGTCCAAAAACCTAAAAAACAATGAGATTGTCCATATTCGTGATATGCTGGATACCGTATAATAGCTGCACATTGGATTGACGACATCAACTCCTGCTTTTGTCGTATTGTAATCCAGTATAATCGCTGGTTTACCACGGTTAAATCAGGACAATCAATAAATGGAAATGAATACAAGGGTCAAAATCCGAGCTAAATTAGAAAGGGTGTAGCTATAAATAGAAACTGCTTAGAACATTCAAACCTTACATGTAAAAACAAACCATTCAAAATTACCAAACTGTTGCACTTTGTACACGGGCGCGCCCGCTGACGGGTTAAACATGAAAATGGGGCACACAAGTTTTACAGTACACGAACATATTATAAAATACTATTATACATACATAATTATGTAATTTAAAATAATCTGATAGTCTGCAGACGTTCATGTTGTATTGAGGTATTTATCCAATGATGTTTGTACACTCAAAGCTTTCTTTCTCTCGTCGTAAATCAATTGATAGCATGCTAAAGCACTATACGGAAAATTGAAAATTACAACCGCGTATCTACGAATCAGCGTAACTCAAGGGCTTACTGTATATATATTTTTTCTTTCGGAATGACCACAAGATTTCAACTCCAACCATTCTTTAAACTTCTCTCTGTAAAGCATACTTTACCGTACGGTTTGTGAAAGCCCTCAAAGTTTTTAACAAAGCAAAAAGCCTTCATTTGGAAATGCGGAAGATATAAATATAATTGTAAAAAGAATAACTGAAAAAGAAATCAAATAATCATAACACAAAAAATATCCCCTTCTGACGTAAATTGATACTCTACTCCAATTTTGAGGGTGTTGAAGCAGTCTTCTTCGTCAAGAGCAACAAAGCAACGACATGCTACGATGAAAACACCTGGAGGGAACGGGGAGTTTTCCCGCTGGGAAAAAACCGTGAAGAGGAGTGGGAAAAAAACCAACCGCGAAAGTGTGATAATTAAGAGGGAAGACCATAAAAGAAAAATTACAGAAATTAGAAGATAAAAAAGAATAGTGATCACCTGTAAAAACGAAAAGATGCGGGAAAAAATTTAAGATAATAAACATAAAAATATGTGTAAAATCAAATTAAACCTATAAGTTTTTCTTAAAAATAAAAATAAATAAAAATGAAAAAAAAATGGATATAAGCCATGAAGGAAAAAAAAGGAATTTAATACGTAACTCCTACTGAAAGAGGTGGAATATTAAGCCAAGAGTTTTAAAGTCGTGTTTATTCATTAAATTTTACAAAATGAGCCGACTGAGTAGCGCAGTAAACTTTACGCTTTGAAAACTGAAACATGACCAAGATTCTAAGCTAGGTTAAAGACAATTAGAAAAATTAGAGACAATACAAAACTTTGACTCTTGCTGTTCGCTGTTTCTATAAAGTTTGAGAAGAAACATAAGAATCCTTTTAGTCTGCGATCTAATTAGCCCTTGTGTAGTAAAAGTTGACCATAACTCTCAACCAAACAACAAATCACCATTTTAATCTGAGCAATGAAGGCAATGTTATAATGGTAGCATTAAATTTAATGAATTTTTTAATTTCAGATAAGCTTTTACTAGAAGGGTTTTTAGACACTAATTTTTAGAAACAAATTGTACTGTATTAGACGTTATCGAAGTATTTTTTAAAAAAAAAACTTCAGATTTACATTCCTTAGAATGACTAGTTTTAAATTGATCATATGGTATATAAACAAACATCCCCAACAAATAATTACATAAATAGAATCCACCAGAGGAAAAAAACTTCAAATAATTAATTGGTTTAAAGACAATGTTAGCACCAAAACCTATGAACAGTCTGTAGGTCAGAACAACAAAGAAAAATGTGTAACACTATGACATCATGAATCTCTATCCGGTTAAATCAAGCTGGAGGTTTATAACTTAAAATGCGATTTATCACTGGTGACAGAATTACATCTCAAGTGAGATTTGAGTTTTGTCTTTTCAGAGTCCATGTAAAATGTATCGGGGAAAAGAAAGACCACGGCACATATTCATGTAAAAATGCAGAATTTTTCTGCAGTTGAGATTGATCGATTAAGAACGCTATGGTCATTTTTTTTCTTTTTTTGGCAACACGAGGGTTTATTATACCGGGACCTGCTGCTTAAAGCCGATTCCGAACAGCTACAAACGCCCATGTTAACAGTTGGACTCGAACCCACAGACTCTGGTATCAAAAGCCAGCGGCCTAGCCATTCGTCCACTGTCCAACTCTGCAGTTGAGATTGGCTCAATAGAGCGTGGGAGCAAGAAAACAAAGCGATGTTTCCTGTGCACAAATATAGATTATGACGCAAGGTATTTAGAAACTAAATATTCAAGGAAATGAGAGCATTAATATCAAGATTCGGCTGACTAAATATCAGAGGGACACTTTTCAGAGAAGCAGAGCTTGGTAATGCGGCATCAAATGGAATATGAAGATAGAAAAGGTTTTTAACTTTTCAGAAGATGACAAACCATATATATCTTGTCGTCGTCAAGCGCATTCTTTGTTGAACACAAAGAAAATACTTCTTAAAATAATGAATAATAATTAATTCCTCATCCCTGAATTATGATTTTGACAAACAGATTGCAATATCCATTTCATTATCTTGAAAAAAAAACCTCGTTCCACTGCAATGCTGAAATCAGCTAGAATCCTCTACAATCTACATACTTTGAACAATCATAATGGTCGCGGGTGGTGCGTACCACCATGAGAATGTCAAAAACGTAAAAAATAAACTATTTACATGTTTTTACTTCAAATGAGTGCATTTAAATGTAAGATGGTATAAGAGAAAGAAAGATTCAAAATGAGAAATAATTCCGTTGCTTCGAAAACCATCAAAAACGTAAGCAGTAAACTTCCACAAAGCAACCTCTAATATTCCAAAAACTGAACTGCAAAATAAGGACACTATGAATAGTTCGCTGTTCAGAAACGTTAGTGAAAATCGATTCGACATTGAATGGTAATTGAACATTTTAACTATTCAAGAAAGCTTCAGCTTTTTAAAAAGTTAAAAGATTAAGAAACTGGGAAACGCTGGCTAAGGATAGAGAAGAAAGTATTTGAAAGGAAATGAATAATTTTGCAAGATTACGTAACAATGCCAGGAACAATAACATCATAAGGAAAGTAAAGCTAATGAAGTTGGGGAAGAGAAGAAAAATTACAACACTTAGCATCATGAAAAATAGCACTGTTTATTATTTCTTAACATTACAGAGGTTTAAGTTCACGTTTGATTTTACGATGATTAGTCGTTACGTTCCATTAGAAGTCCTATTAATCTTCCCCTTTTTTTATCTTTATATATTTGCTGTGGAAAGTGTCAATGTTTTCTCTTCACACACCACGTATCCATTCATAGCTAGAAAGTTGATACTTCATAAATGACGAGTCAGAGAATTCAATTTCCATTTGAGGAATAGTGAACCGAATCGGGGAACTTAGCAAGAATAAACAATAAAGCCTCAAGATATTGTGCGCGGAGCATGAAAAAATTAAACTTTCAAAACTTTCCATTTTCAGCATTTCACGTTGAAAAATAGCCATGTTTTTTTTCTGTTAGTATTTTTACCGAAAAGTAACTTACCTTTAGTTTTCCCATAGTGTAGTATTGCACTCACGCTATTGTTTTGATTTTGTCAGTTGCCAAATACGGTTTCTTAATATCCTAGTGATCGGGTAATCAACCGTGTTAACCTAGTATAATAATTTGTAAATGACGTTATTACCCCAGATTCTGTTGTATGACGTAATTTGCATTAATCAAATGTTAGTGGAGTTTTATTCGTCCCCCCCCCCCCAATGGTTTATGGATTACGAGTTAGGATCAACTCCTTGTGTGCTGTTTGTAATTTATGCAAATATTGTAAGTATACAGAGGCTGTTCACACATTTTTTAGACGATGTATACTGTATTCACAAAACTAAATTACATAAAATTCTTGTGTTTTAAATGTTCTATTTGACATCCCTTATTCTGAACTATCTTTCGACACCGTAATTTCAAGGATAATAATGCCTTTTGAAGTGTCAGAAGAGGTATTCTATCCCATTCCTCCTGAACAGCTTTCCAGAGTCCTGTAAGGGTTTTGGGACGACGTTTGGATAATGCAGATTTTAAAAGTCCGAAAGCACAAAAATCCATAGGTGATACATCGGAAGATTTAGTAGGGATATCAGTGAAGGGTATGGCCTTGATACCAGTTTTTTGTTCCATTTCTTTTAGGAAATTTACAGTGGATTTTGATGTGTGACTGCTAGCTTTGTCCTGATGGAGTCTCACAGATTGATGGCACTGTGGGTAAAGCGATGGTATTTCATTCAGAAAAATTGGTGATAAAATATGTTCCTGATAGTATTTGGAGTTAATCTTGACATTTTTTTCCACTCTCTTTATTTTTAACTTGCCATTATAAGAAAAACCAGCAAGAATCATTAATCCCTTAGAAAATCTTTCTTTCGATTCTTTGAACCATGTACTTAAATTTTTTTCTCCCCTTTTATGATAATAAATGGCTCTTTTTTGTTGCAATCATTTAAATACACCCATGATTCATCTATTGTGACAATTGTTTTCCATTTTTCTTTGGATAAGTGTTTCTCATATAGAATTCTGCAGCGTGTCCTGCGTTCAGCGATATGATTTGGAAGAAGACGATGCACATTGCGTTTTTTCGCTTTCTTAAGATTTAAATCAACGTTTATCATTTTGTTTACAGTGGACAACGAGCATTTTAATGATTTTGCAACTGTCCTTTGACTAGGGGGATTTTTTTTTAACATTAAACAACGTACCTTTGCAATAGTCGAAGATGTCCGTTTTTTCCTTGGATACTTGTTTGGAATTTTTGTCCCACTTGAGGCTCCAATTTGACGTTTTTTTTCCTTTCTTGTTGACGATATTACCTATCGACGCTTTAGATATCACAAAACCATGACTCTCAAATCGTTTTTGGATAACGGAGTATGCATATTTTTCTTCGGAAAGAGAATAAATGTAGCCTTCGAACCACTGCTTTGTTAAAAACGCCATTTTGAATAAAAACAAAACCTTCAAGCCGTAGACGATAATTTTGACTTTTAAAAACATAGTACAATTGCAATTATTTCTTTTGCAGCAAACGATTTTTTATTACCGCTTACCAAAATAGTCTAAAAAATGTTCGAACAGCCTCTGTATATAGCGACTGTAACGAGTTTGTTTGCCCTTGCTTTGGCTGTCGCCCTGTTTTGCCGGCTGAGGTAGAGTCTATTTTAAGTTAGATGTCTCGCTCACTGCATGCCTGAGACAGTTTTATTTTATTATGTTTGAATGTAAATTAATATTTTAGTTTATTTATAACTTCGAATAAGTTTTATTTTATCTCTGTTTCTGTCGTTATATACTGCCAGCCACACTCTGCTTATTGCCCCTATATCTGACAATAGATTCTTTATATTTATGTATATGGCAAATGGATGTATGCAAATCAGCCAGATGTCACCTGACCAATCAGACACATTTATACAAATATCAGTAGCCTTACATTTGTGTTAGTGTGTTTGGAGGAGTTTTTGTAACACGTAGTTATTTTAACCCTCTAACAGTACAGTGGTTTGAGACGAAAGAGATGGTACGGTCGGGTCGGATCCGACCCGATGTCTTTTTGGATGAAGTTTTTGGTAGAAATAAGTACACAATTAGCATTTTGTTATATAACAACATTTATTGATAATATTTTAGATGAAATAAAAACCTTTTTGTAGAAAAGAAGACCAACGAATTGTAATTCTGCTAAACAAAGAAAATCTCTCAGCAAACTTATAATTGCAAATGCTCCAACACCTGTTGCAAAACTGCCTGGTAGGGTTCCTTGTCAACTCGATCTCTTGAAAGGAAAGTGAAGAGTACGGGAGGTGGAAAACACACCCCTGGGTTGGATCCGATCCGCACCGTACCATTAGAGGATTAATAAATTGTTAGTTGTGTTTAGCATTCTGTGTATATATCTTTTGTCGAACCGTTACTTTTAAAAGTGTCATCAAAATACAACAATTTACATGGAATTTAGTTAGGGCCACAAATTCTACAACAATATTAGAGCTTTATAAAAATGTCAAAAAATAACAGATTCACACACTGGAATGGCTGATTTGAAACCGCTGAGTTGAATTGATGACTGTCTTTAGGTATTGAAAAAAAACCCTGTAAAATAAAGGGTTTTACTGTGAACTATAAGCACATAATTATTTTCTTTTTCACTAGACATAAAATAAATCTTGTAAGAGGAAGGGAGCATGTCCTCTAAATAGAATGAATTTTAATCAAAAGTGATTTTTAAAAATAATGCATTATAGGTTAGAAAGTAATTTATTTTAATGTTGCATTTTCTGAGCATTTCCATCAAACCATTTTATCCCCTTTATCTGTGAAATCTAATGTATTATATTTCATTTACTCTCTAACGCCGCAGGCAGACAGTTTTTATATTGTGTCCATTAATTTAAAATTACTTTTGTGGGTGTCAACATAGGAATTAAGATAAGAGGAGTAAAATCTTTTAAAAACTCGCTGTTTGCTTGACAGCAATGTACTTCCCAAAAACCTAAATGCGTATAAACTATTTGATCAACAAATTCCAGTTCTTTGAAAGTGTTCAAAATGGAAGACCATTCATCTCACAAAATGTATGAAAATATGAAATTCCAAATACACACTAAATTTGGAAGATAAAAATCTTACTAATGGTTGTTAAAGTAAAAGACGTTTCTCGTTTTTGGACAAAAGAATCCAATTTGAGAGGAGGAAATTCATTCAAGCAAATGCAGCTGCAGCTTTACGTCTCCACTTAGCAAAAGACTGATTGCGAAGTCACATTTCCTGTTCTTTATGAAATCTTTATTCTTCTCTCGTAAGTAGCCTCTATTAGCTTTGGCTGGTATTTAATGTACATGTCCTAATGTATCGCTTTCATATCTTTGAACGTTAAAGGATTTTATGTGGCCATTAAATGAAAATAAAATATCATACTGGATGTAAAATAATCCATACCTTTCATTTTTCTATGTATTTTTTTTATAAATTTCTACTGGGTTTTAGAAAATGAAATGTTTTATTTTCTTATTAAACTCGAGCATGTTGAATGATATATCAAATATTTGATATTTATAGGGCCTACGCATGCAACACAGTTTATGTGACTGGTTTTTCATAGGCTTTAGTAAAAGAGCATATATGGTACGTTATTCTTCACTACTGCCAAAATACAGTATTCCTCGACTTAGACCACTCGACTTACGACCGCTCGCACTTACTACCGAAATTTTTATTTTTACTTATTTTTATCTTACTAACCGCTACGCGACCAGCATGGTCGCTTTTACAAAACAACTCAACTGAAAATAACATATGTAAGGAATGTTACCATTACCTGTCATCATAAATATACGTTGTTAAGGGATATTCTCCATAAGGCTGATTCTGAAACACCGTGATTAAAAAATATGAATTTCCATTACTTCAGATCAGAGTTAAAGATAAGACTGAGGAACCCAACACCAATGATTTTAAAAATTACATCCCTCTCTGTATGTACTATTTTTCAAAATTAATATATCTACACTTTATCATTACATCAAATAAGAAATTGTTGGAGGAAATTTTTCTCACTTTAGAAATGGAGTAAGTATTCAGCAAGTACTAAAATATAGTGTGGATTACATCACTCTCTGTATGTACTATTATTCACAATTCAGATATCTACACTTAATCATATCAAATAATAAATTGTTGGGAAAATTTCTTCCACTAATCAACTTATAAGATGGAGTAAAAATTCAGCAAGTACTGAAAAAAGTGTAGAAAATTAACTTTTACTGGCTGTGGGTTGCTATGCCGGCGACGGTTAAGCCTAACCTCGCGATCATTTATGCTCTCTCTTTCACGCCTCTCTCTTAATGAAATATTTCTTCTTCGCTTTCTTTTTTGAGACTGTTCCCAATTTTCACTTGATCCTGCAGCTCGCTTTCGAGCATTCCTGATTTCAGTGCGTAAATCCATGTTGACACGCGGTTGCAAATTGCGGACGGCCGCTAATGTTTACATCTGGTAATTGCAGCCGTTGCCATTCGGAGTGTAGAAATATCGTCGATTTTTGTGCCACATACCTACGCGTTTTATATATATAGAATATAGATTCTCAAAAATTTTGTTCCTTGAATGTACAGTACATACCTATGTGTATTACATGACTATTAAAAACTACCTTGGATAACTTTGTTAAAAAAATTTGCAACGTATCTTCTGTAGTGAAGTCTGAACCATTGGATTGTACTAACATAATAAGTAGTGATGGCAAAGAATAATTTGCGCCCTCTAAATAATGTATAATGTATTTCAAATTACGTATGTATATATGAAAGTAAAAATGTATGTATGTGCATATACGAAAAAAAAAATATTGTTTGAAACTAGACTTACGACTAAATCAACTTACTACCAATGTCTCGGTCCCTATCTTGGTCGTAAGTTGGGGAATATCTGTACTACATTATGATTTCCCTAGCTTATAATTAGGGATACGTAAATTTCGCACAAAAAATATCGAAATTTCGCATTTATTCTCAAAAATATATATATATTTGAAAATTTCGCAATTATTAAAAAAAAATACAATTTTACTTACTTGAATGAGTAAGTATTAAAATACTTAGTTAAAAGCTGACATTGTGGTAGTCTCCACATTATTTTCCTTGAGTCTTTGCCTACTGTCATTAATTACTATGTTGTACATACTAAAATATCTCAGCATCTGTTAACGGGACTATAGCGGCTTTGTATAGCTGCCTTTGCAAAGTTAAGGTAGCGGCATTTCGTTGAAATTAAAATCTCTATAACATCAAAAGGAGTATATTGGTTGACCACTGAAAGTGCTGAAATACCCTTGACTTTGGCGCTAAGAGACGTTCTTAAATCTGTTAAATAGTTCAATAAATCTTGATGGTTGATTTTTACAGTTATATTTTTCGGTTCGACTCTAGTATGGACAAACTGTCCGGGTGAAATTCGGAGCAAATTCAAAGGAGAGTGATTTCCTAGTTAAAGACCGCGGATTGTCTTATTTAAGTAATTATGTTAATAATTATTGCTATTATTACCTAATTTCGCTTAAAAAGCCGTTTATCGCCGAGTTTTCGCCGAAAAGTAGTAGTAAAAAGAATTTTCGCTTTTATTCGCGCATATCGGCAAATTTCGCATCTATTTCGTAAATACGAAAATTACGTATATCTCTACTTTAAATAATCACATCTTCAAATACCCCAGTATTCATTCGAAAAAAAAATTCAGTAAAACCGTAGATTGTGGCATGTCTTAAATATTCCGATTTTAAATACATTGTTTTACTTTAAAAACAAAGAAAATTGTTTTCGAAACTTTCAGTACATTAAATTCTTCCTTAGAATCTCAACAAGTTGTTGATAGTTTGAAATAACATTTAAAAAACTAAAACCGAATAAACGTTTTAGCTCGAGGTTATTAACCTTCATCAATGCAGAAAGAATCTCAGAAATCGCATGAACTAGGAGTAAAAATAAATTCCAACACATTCCTGATTTAAGGAAACTGAGCCGTCAAGTGACAAATTACGAAAAAGCAAAAATCTACGATGCGCCATATATTGGAATAAAAGTGTTGCTCAGCTAAAACTATTGTTTGTCTTTTGAGGTGCACGTTATTCGCAAGTATCAGAGCTACATAGCGTTTTAGTATTTATGGTGTAAAATGATTGCAGGTTTTATAATAAATTCCTGTTTCGTCATCCATATAAAATAAATTAAAGATTGTTAATTTTCCTTTGAAGTGTGAATATTGAATTTATTTAGCATCACTATTCAGTAAATTTTGTAAGTACCATTTGCAATTTTATACTCGTTAAAAAAGATTTTAAAGCCCCAAAAAGAATACTTTTCAAAAGGATTCAGATAGTCATGTGGCAAACCTAAAGACTAGAATTAAAAATGCGATGAGACTTTATTGTAAAATCTGTGCCATATTTTAAGCTCACTAGAATTTTTTATTACCGCAGCCTATTACTTTCGATTTCAAGCCAACTTTTACTAAAAATTTATTCACTATTATACATTTTAATTAAAGGAGTTTTTATTATGCCAGTTCGTAATATGATTTGCTTTACGGCTTATTTTATATTCAGCAGGTATTATATATATATATATATATATATATATATATATATATATATATATATATATATATATATATATATATATCAAGCAATACAAAAATATGCTATGAAATCCAGAGGAAGCTGCAAGGTCTTTCTCGCAACTGTGAATAAGCTTCTCTGAAAATGTTTTGTTCATAAGGATAACTATATTTATCTTTGTAATAAATCTTTCACGCGTATTACATTTCGTTTACTTCGTAAATGTTTTCATACCTTAATAGGCCCGTAGTTCAAATTTTAAAAGAAACTGGTTGAAAAAAGTTCTTATCCCCTGTGAAACCTGAATACTATCTTGCGAACTTCCAGGATTCTTTGAAAGCGGTTTCAAATCAAAATTTTGACTTCAGGGTTTTAGAGGTATCATACAGGAAGTAAATATTATCATTACCTAATTTTTTTAATTATTATTTTTGCAATTTAAAGACAAATACTATATTATCTTTGGGGCATCTAGTTTCACCGTGCAATTCTTTATAAATAAATTTTTCTCTTACTTAAAGAATTTTTATTCACCAGCCTAATTTTTTATATATTTTGTCAGGTTTTTATCATAATATGAAATGATAAAATGTCAATATGCAGTCCAAACGCAAGAATTTTATGGCATTCGGAGATGTATTCCCTTCAGCATAATCAAGCTGAGTAACCATTGTGCAAATATTTAGGAACAAGCTGGCCCAAGAACCGGGTCTTTAATTTCTCTCAAAAAGTTTAAAACTAATTATTCAGGACTATAATTTTGTTGTTCAAAGTGTCTGAGACGGCAGGTTTTAAATGGTTTTTATTATAGAATATTAGAATGGAATATGTCATAAACACATTTGAAACGAAATGCAAGTAACGGAAAAATCAATCTTACAAGCTTACAAGGTTAAGATCTATCATTCAGTCCTTACAGCCAATGATTAAATATACAAGCATTGTTCACATACCTCGCGTGGTCTCTTGATATTTAGAACACATTGTCAAAGGCAATACATGTTACTTCAAAAAATGATTTTCAAACAAACTTCCTCTTGACTGATGGCATTGTCTCTGGGGTGCCTCTCGTAAAACAGCATCCACTTTTCAGAAAGGCACACTACAGTCGTTGTGAATATGTGATACTAATCTAGTTAACCAGTCAGTTTTCAGCTCACATATCTGTCCGTAGGACCATAGGAACATGTGATTAACTGTGTTACCTAGACCATCACCTTCTAACACAGATATTTCATGAGATTGACAACGGAGAGCGAAAGTTCCACCGAAATGAGAAAAAGAATGTTCGCTTTTTAATATCTTCGGAAGCGTAAATTGCAACACAAAAGTGAAGTAGAGTTTTTTGGTCAGAGCTTTGGAGGATGAAATGAAGAGTTCTCATTGGACGTCTCCAGGATCTTCGTGGTGCTTCTCTGGTGGAGGCGGAGCCAATAGCTGTGTGAAAACTGGTTTTCAATTGGCAGGTAGAGAGAGGAGAAAGAAAAGTGATTGGATAGAGATAAGGATCAGAATCCGTGAGATCTTAAACTAAGAAATCGAGCAAATCCAAAAGGATTTACTCAGAGACAAATAATAAGTGCTAGAAGGAAGTTTAAGGATAGTAAAGATTTTTATTTTATTTTATAAAATTTTTAATTGTTTTTTGCCTTGGGGGGGGGGGGGGTGCCTCGTAAAACAGCATCCACTTTTCAGACAGGCACACTATAGTCGTTGTGAATACGTGATACTAATCTAATCAACCAGTCAGTTTTCAGCTCACATATCTGTCGGCGGCCAACTCTCTTTTTTAAAATACAAGTGCAAGACTTAACTCACCAGCTGCGTGTGACGTCATCAGCTTAAAACTGGGACCAAGAGATGACAAGAAAAAGATATAACAGGTGAATTAACTACAGAATATTTCACAAAATTAGGAGAAAATAAATCATAATGTAAATGTGCTGACGTCACAACTTCAAAATAGCTTCTTCAATGATGTTTGTGTATCGTAGAAAAAATGGCAATTATAAATATTTTTTTCGGCTAATGTCCATAGGGGCTCACGACCTTACACCCCAGTCCGGTGTACATATGAATACAAGGAAATAGAAACACAAATCACACAATCAGAGAAGAATTTTATTAACAAACGATGACGCCGGCGATGGACAATGGGTTGCAGATCCCCTTTCTAGACGGGGTTCCTTTTGCAGGCGGAATACTGACAGGTTCCCTAGAATACAACCAAGTCTTATGCGGGAATCGAAACCGCGCCCCGGCGTGGCAGGCTGATGCCTAAACTTTATACCGGCCTAAAAGCCCGGTATAAAGGGTTTAAGTCAAAAGCATTGATTTTTAGATATTTGTTAGTATTGATAAATAAAACAAAAATCTTTTGACTCGTATAAAAGGCTTAAGTCTATCAATTTTGTTTACAAAATTGCATTTCTTTGCACAAAAGACTCAAGTCGAAATTACAATTCGGCGATTTGTATAAAAGCCAATAACTTGGTATATTTAAATCACTGTTTTTGACTTAAGCCCTTTATACCGGGCATCAAAGAAATAGGTAGTGAACTAAAACATAAGGATTAAGGAAAACGTCAATATTACATAGTAGCCAATTGCAGGATTTAAAATTTGGGAAATTAGATTGCCTTTTTAAACGAAGTGTTGTATTAGAAATTGTTTAACCCTATATTTAAAAATATCTATATATTTAAGTTGCTAAGCCAACTTTTGGGGCAGTTCGTGAGAGAAAACTACTGCATCAATTTACTTCATTTTGGTCTTAAACGAAAGATTGCAATCTGTAGATTTGTCAAATTTGGCTTTTGTAACCGGAAATAATATTAATTAGCGATAATTTACAACTAAAAATTAATTTCTGCGCATGCTCAGTGGCATGTTTAAGTCTGTCTTTAGAAACTCACTGTTTCTGCGCATGCTCAGTGACATGCTTTAATGATAAACACATTTATTCCGAGGAGTTTCTCTAGATCTCTCTCTGCCATTTTTATTTTCATGATAATTATGTTTTTGAAATATAAGATTAAACCTGATGAAAGTTGTTTATTTCGCGCTGTTTAATTAGCGATAATTTACAATTTAAAAAAATTGCTTTCTGCGTATGCTCAGTGACATTTTTAAATCTGGCTTTAGATACTCACTAAGCACGAGGCCGCTTAAACACATTAATTTGTTTCTGCGCATTATCATGATTTTCAATATTTGGCAATGATGTGTTGAGTATAATTTGTGTATTAGTACATTTATTTACTATCTAGCCGACATGTTTTGACGGATACCAACTAGTATAGGTAAATTTATATAATAACCACGAATTTTCCTATTGTTATGTAGATTTCTCACAGTGTTTTCTTAATAGGAAGCATACAGTAACTTATCAAATTTAAGAATAACTAAGCGTGGTAAAGAACTCAGCAAGTGGATTCCAAATAATTCCTTTTTATCCTCCTCCTCCCTCCCCAATATGCTAAGAAGCTTACAAGCATTATGTGCTTTCTAATTACTCATTACATTAAAGTTACACAATGGACTCGTTATAAAAGAAGTTAATTCATTGTTATTTAAACAATGTTCTTGAGATAAACAGAAATGGAGCCGCTTGTCATAAAAGAATTGTTTGCCATTATTTTGTAAGACTTAGTCTTTACTGAACGAGCTTAAAACTTTTATTTTCTAAATAATTAACAAATAAGTATGCCATAAATCGTCCCAAATCTTCATACTTTGTTCAAAGATACTTAAATAAAGTATCTCTTATTCAACAGTGATATTTATCATGAAATAGTCATGTATTTACATTTTATCCGGCTTTTATTTTGGATGTCGAATAATTTATTCAGTTCCACGACGCAATAAGCAAGCGCTCAGATTCTTGACTTAAAACTGACATTAAATCTTATTTAGTCATAGTGTGAACATTATAACTTTTTTTTTCAGTCCGAGAGTGGGACTTGAACCGTGGAGCTTCCATTCTACAAAGGGATGCTCAGTCAACTGTTTTTATAAGTTTTGCATACAGTAAAACCTCGTTTATTCGACTCTCGTTGAACTGGATCTCTGGATAATCCGTATCAGATTTGTAGGAATTATTTTTATTTAATGTTCACATTAGATAATAATTTTTAACTATGATAGCATGAACGTAACTACAAGTTTGTCAAATATTCGCTTTTTAGTTTGATTCAATGTTGAGTTCCAGCATAGATTGCACAATAAAGTATGGTAGTAAAATGCTTTTTGTTGAGTTTAAGAAAGCTTTACTAGATTTACAAGTTCTTTGTTAAGAATATATGTGAAAAGTTAATTTTATATTTTTTAATTTATTGTAAACAACACTGTGTAATTTTGTTACAAAACATAGTTCTTTATCGTAATAAACGGTAAGTCTGCTTGGTTAAGAATTTTGTTTTGCTTATTACCCATATTACCTGGATTATCCGGATTTTCGATTGTCCAAATTGCCTATGGTCAAAGGTAGTCCGGATAAACGAAGTTTTACTGTACTTTAATTGTGGTATAAAAGGGGGCGCTCTTTTCCATCTATGTTGTAATCTCACTTCTAAATTTCCGCTCAACTGGCACTCATATCTCCCCGCTTCTGGCTTAAACGTATTGTATACCTGCAATTTTTTTTGGCGTCATTGTTGACCGGTCACACTCATTAGCTTTCACGTTGAATACAAGTTAACTCGGGCTCGAGTTAACGCCAATTAACTCGAGTTAGCTTTCAGCTAAAGACGAGTTAACTCGCTACTCATCTGCGTTTGTACATAAGGGCCTGTTCACATAGGAGTCCGTTGCGTTGCGTTAAGGAAAAGATGACGTTGAGACGAAAATAAACCAATCATATGCCTCCAAACGATTAGCAATGAAATTTTTAACGCCTATGATTGGTTTATTTTCGTCTCAACGTCATTTATTCCTTAACGCAACCCAACGGACTCCTATGTGAACAGGCCCTTAGAGCACGAGTTGACTCGTGACCGTTCTACAATGTGTTAAAAGATGTGTCACCAAGTAATAACCCTCTACTTTTTTTGAGGCAGCGTTTATTTCACTGTACGTTTATAGTCTCTCGAAAATCTGACAGTTCAGAAAAAAACCGTTCTTGCCTGTCTAAAGGTCCGTTCACATTGCATCCGGAGCGCTTCGTTGCGTCACTACGTTGGCTCCGAGATTGTTTACAAGACCTATGATTGGTTTAACATATCAGGTGGTCAATGAATTCAGCTCTGTGATGGGTTGAAATTTTAATGTTGACGCTACGTAATGCTTCGGATTCAGTGTGAACGGGCCGTATAGATGTATTATATAGCCAGGACTCAGTATATAGCGCTACTGAGGAAGAAAATACTCTATTAATTTTTTTCTATTATTTATAGACTTTATATATTTTTGTTACTTTTGCACTATTAGCTTCCTTTAATTGGATAGCGTTATGCAACATTGGGAAGAGAAGGTTTCTCCAGTGAATAAAATTGATATTATTTGGCCTAGAATAATATATTTTTTCCCTGAGAGCCAAACATGTAGCGCATCCACCAGCTATTTAACTCGACTTTTAAACTTCTGTTGGTTGGTTGCCTGTTGTATGACACTGTCCAATTATATTCTCTTAAAATATTAAATAAAACACTTTGTGCGTTTTGTAGGGTATTGCGGTATTGTTTTCTGTTTCTAAACCATTTAAAGTTTACCTTCTTACCTGCCAATTTCTACTGGTGAAGATCATCACGAAACAGTATTAAAACCCGTACACAGACTGAGTCTACAGATGCAGTTAATACAGGAAAATAAATGGAATGAAGTTTGTAACTTGAGAATATGCATATTAGTTCCTATATGAAATGTTTACCTCTCATGTGTTAAAAAAGTCTCGATAGGAAAATCTCGAAGGAAAATGGCAAATCTCCGCTTTCATTTACTTACTAGCTGAAGTACCCGACGATGCCCGGGATTTTAAGAATGTTTGTTGTTAACCAAAATCAATTTAAAAATTAACACAGTATAAATAACATAAAAAATATATGTGAAATGTTATACACGTCTCAGAATTTCAGTCTTTCATCATTGTAATACTAAAATCTGAAAAGTAAAAATGTCAAATTCTCTAATGTTTGTTAACCAAAATTAATTTAAAACTAAGCACAGTATAAATAACATAGAAAAAAAACCTTGTGAAATCTATAAATATATAAATTTATAATAAACTCCTCAGAATTCAGCTAGAATTAGCCTTTCATCATTGGGGTAAAAAAAAGCTGCAATTACAGGTTCAGCAGAAATTTCCAATAGAACAATGTATGACTGCAGTGTTGCCTCTTAAAAAAATGAAGTGTTTGATTGAGGGCTGCAAACCATTCAACTCCTCTCCACATTTAACTCCTATAAACATCCTCTACATATTAAATTCCTTTTCTCTCCATAATAAACTCCTCAGAATTTTGGTATATTCAGCCTTTCATCATAGTACCACTAAAAACTGAAACATCCTCTCCAGAAATATAAATTTATTAATTTCAATAATTAAACACACACAAATATATAAATTACGCAAAAGTTTTTTAACCAACATTTGAATAATTCGTAAATGAAAAAGCATATGAAAATAAAGATAAGAACTTCCGGAATCGAAATTAATTACCCTTAATTTTTAATTAATAAAAAACCAACATAATATGAATAAAAACGATAGTTGCTTAAAACCATATGAAAATAAAGCTATTATAAAGATGATAATAATAAAAAAAGCATAAGAAAATAATGCTCGCGCATGAAGTTAAAGTTACGATATAAACATAGTAATAATAATATAAACCGCGTGCATAAAATATTTAGCTTTTCAAGCGAAATAAATTGATTTTTAGAAAAAACTACTTTTAATCGAGAAATTAAAATACATTGCACAAAATTTTAATTTTACCAACTTTCCACCCTACAATTTACACCCTACTTCTTTTAAATAGGATGTAAATATAAAGTTTTAACAGCCAATTGAATGCCAGTTAAAAATAATGTGTGCGCATGAAGTTAACGTTACGATATAAAGATAGTAATAAAAATCTATATATATATAAAACAGTTCCGTAACTGACTAACTGACTGATTGACTGACTGACATACAAAGTACAGACCAAACCGCTGAACCTAAAGGACTGAAATTTTGCATGGCGATTCTTCTTATAATGTAGGGGTGCACTAAGAAAGATTTTTCAAAAATTCTTCTTAGATTTCTTTAAATTAAATTTTTAATCTGTTTTTGTAACTTTTTTCAAGTTTGCATTTAAAATAATAATTTGAGGGTTGTAAAATTTATATCACGAAAAAGATCATAAAAATTCCTTTAAAATGAAATTCTTTTCGCATCTTTACCTCCATTTTCTAATTTTTGGTGAATTTTTAAAGATTAATTTTTACAATTTAATTTATTAAACGCTGATCATGTGATTTCTTTATCTGGTACTTTAAATAAATTTATCGTCACATAACAACGAAATCGACACAAAAAAAAATTAAAATAGTGGCGCCATCTACTGAACGCTTGCGAATCGAGAGTTGTTGGTTATTTATTAATTAAGAATATTGGAAAGTTCTTGTGGATCTGTAAATATACATGTGGTAACAGTTTTAAAATTTATAAATTATCAACCTACACAGGTGATAATTTATCCGGCGTTGCCCGGGATTTTAAGAAGGTTTGTTAACCAAAATCAATTTAAAAACTAAACACAGTATAAATATCATAGAATAAAAAGCATGTGAAATGTTATACACATGAATAAAAAGAAAACCCAACATAAAAAACCATAAATTTACAATAATTTCTTCAGAATTCAGCTAGATTTAGCTTTTCATCATTGGAGCAAAAAAACCCTGAAAAGTAAAGCATAAAATATATACATTTATAATAAACCACTAAAAGCTGAAAAGGAAAAATGTCAAATTGTCTTTAGGAAAGTAAAGAATTTTGAAAAGTAAAGCTGAAAAGTAAAAATGTCAAATTGTCGAATGTTTCTTAACCAAAATCAATTTAAAAACTAAATACAGTATAAATAACATAGAAAAGATTTAGCCTTTATCATTGGAGCAAAAATTCCTGAAAAGAAAAACATAAAATACATAAATTTATAATAAACCTACCAAAATCCATTAAAAAAATAAACACAGTATAAATAACATAGAAAAAAAAGTATACGAAATGTTATACACATTAATAATATGAAAAATAAAATAAAATAAAAATAATAATTTTAAAAAATAATAAAATAAAATAAAAATAATTTTAAAAAATAATAAATAAAATTAATAATAATAATAATTTAAAAAATAATAAATAAAATTAATAATAATAATAATTTAAAAAATAATAAAATAAAAGCTGAAATAAAAAAAGCCTCCATAAAAAAGCTGAAAATAAAGGTTTAGCAAAATCTGTACGATCCGTATTCCAACCCGCGTCGTGTAGCGTAGTAAATGAACGCTCTTACCGAATGCGCCACAATGACATGCTGCTGCATTGTGTAAATAGGAAAATATTTGTACTAAAATTACTGGAAAGTTGCTATGGGTTGGTGAATATACATGTATTTATGGAGTAAGAGGAGTTTTAAGTTAGAAATAAGTTAGCAGGATAGAAGCTTAGTCTTTAACTCTTCAATAGACACAAAGACATAAGCGAGGGGGGTTGCAGTAGCGATTAAAAATGATCTTGTGACACTTAGCGTGGTTGATTCGAATTTTCCATCGCGTGTGATAGTGTCAATATGCCGTTGGATCCGATTTATTTTAGAGTATAAAATCTGACTTGAAAGATTATTATTTTCATTTATTATTCTGGTTTAATATATAACTTGAAACTTTTTGATTTTATTTATTTTTATCTTTTCGTTCGCTGTTTGCCAGCTAACCCTAACGTGGACGCCATATTCAGAGGGGTGATTCCACAAAGTGTAACATCTTACATTTAGTTTCAAAATTTTTGGTTTTTTATTAATTAAAAATCAACGGTAATTAATTTCGATTTTTGAAGTTCTTCAGACCCTCGGCTGTTTTTAAAGACGCCTGTATGTAAAATTTCACGATCGTTGCTCCTAAACTGTGGATTTCTATACAATTACAGATATACAAACATTCATTTTTATATATTAGATGAAACACTAACATCGACAGTTACTCAAAATGGAACTTCTCGTGACATTACTCATTCGAATGTTGTCTTCAATACATTTTAAAACTACTTTTGCAGCCACAGCAAAGAAACAAGTCTGCAGAATAATTCGAGGTATCATAAAATTCATAATCTTTATTTCTCCTCTTATCGTTCTGAAAAGTTTAAAGAAAGTATTTTACTCAGGCAGTTGTCCTTTATCAAACATCATATTTCAGTAACATAACTGAAAGAAATTTCAGGTAGTCTCTTCTAAGAAAACTACCGCGGGTTATTAATGTAAAAACATACATATATGCACGTACATATATGTATGTAACATACATATATGCACATACATATATGCAAGTTATAAATTTTACATATATGCACGTATATATATATATACATATATGTATGTCAAAATTTCAACGCATTTTGGTACTTTTCTGTTTCACTGTTTACTGCTTGTCCAAGCGGTACAGACTGGGTTTGGCGTGCTGCCACAATTAAAACTCGTGAGGTACGGTTTTAGTGTCTGTAATTTTCCTTTCCGGAGGACCGTTATGGAGGTACGTAATTCTACGTTAAAAATAACTGGTTTATTGTTCGGAAAAAAAATCTCTAAATATCAAATTAATTCTTAAATACAATTTCTTAAACTGTGTTATCTTATTTAAACACTTTTAAATATTTTATGCTTGATACTAAGCGAAACTATGTATAATGACTTTAGAAACATTTCTGCCATGAAGCATGCACTATAACATTGTATAAACCCGATTAATAATGTTTAAATACAATTTTATGTAATCAAACGGTTATTGTCCTTTCCTTATGCTCCCGAAATATAAATGAAATTCCTCCACTTATAATAAACAAGGAATAATTATGCTTTAAACGTCGTCTGCCTCTTATTCAACTCACAAATAATTGGTTAATTACTTCTGAAAAGGCAAAGCAATATTTAGGAAACGTTTGTCATAACCTGCTGCTTCTCGGCAGCCTGTATAATTAATCATCTTATTAAATATGTCTAGTACTTTGAATAAGGCCTTGTCTCTTGCACACACCTTTATAGAAAATGTAAAGAAAGACAGAAAGTC
>OU015496.1:28111443-28143943 GCA_907164885.2 Dolomedes plantarius | reverse complement strand
TTTGTGGCTTTCATTCTTTATTATGAAAAACCCAGTTTAAATAATAGTTCGATAATACTAATTTTAGATATCATTATTTTTACATTAAGTATTTCACACTTTACCAGGCATATATATATTTTGCATAGGGTATAGAGTATAAAGGATTTAATATGTATTCCTTCAGGTATATCTGCAAAATAAATTATTTCAATTTTAAGGAAATAAGCAATATCTATTTTGTTAGTGGCTACAAAATATGTCATTTCACTTTTAATCGAATAAGTAGTTCCTATTTTATCCTCGTTATAACACAAGACTTCACTGAAATATTCCAGTTGATTTTTTTTTGTTGGGTGAGTTAAACAGTCTAATAAATTTTTTGAAATAAAAATTCAGTAAAATGTATAAAAACGCTTCCTTAATTTTAACGTAGGATTATGTTCCTCCATAATGGTCCTCCTGACAGCAAAATTTCAGACGCTAAAATCGTCAGTCGTCGCAAGTTATAATTTTGGCAGCGCGCCAAACCCAGTCTGTATTGCTTGGGCAAGCAGTAAACAGTTAAACAGAAAAGTACCAAAATGCGTTAAAATTTTGTCATATATATATATATATATATTATATATATATATATATATATATATATATACAAAAGAGGTAAGCAACGATAAGTAATCCTACGGTAATAACCCGCGGTAGTTTCGTTAGATGAGACTACCTGAAAAATTTTTTTCAACAAGAGTAGTTTTTATGGGTTTAATTCTTCATTATACACAACTCTGGTAAAATCCTTTTACGGTAATACTTACCTTACATAGTATTGTCGTTACAAAAAAAGAGTAAAATAAGAAATTCCCTTGTTATCTTCGTTATAACACGAAATTTCATTGAATTATTCCAGTTGGTATTTTTGCTCGTATTCTGTGACTTAAAAGTTCTTTAGATTCTAACAACATTTTTAGAATAAAATTCAATAAAATGTTTAAAAATACTGGGTTAATTTTTTTTCTTTGCATTTATACTGTTTTGAGGCTATCATTCTTTATCATACAAAACTCTATTTTAATCCTTTTACAGAAATACTAACATTATAGTATTGTTTTTGCAATAAAGTATTTCTCACTCTATCTGGCATATATAAATATATTTTGCACAAGGTGTAGAATATATAGGAATTAATCTGTATTTTCCTGCAGCTATTTCTGAAAAATAAGTAATTTCACTTGCAAGCAGCATCCGAACACGAGTGAAAACTAGGAAATAATCCTATTAGAGAGCATTTCTCCCGTATCATTAAAGGGGGAAATACATAAGAGGGCAAAATATATTTCTAAAGAGAAACAACAAAAACCTACCCTGTTGCACATTGATATATCCTAACGGCTTAAATAGCATTTCGTTCAGCATCATGTATTCAATTAATAATCTTATTTAATATGCCCTGCCTTGAGTAGCGAAGATCTGACTCTTCCAGCAGTTTTCGAAATTAATTCTTGGTTCCAGGTAAAGAATGTTTCGCAATTCGATGATTAAGTAAATGCTTAACACGCCCCAAATAACACTCGTATATGAATAATAATAATGTCATATAAAAGTATACTTCTGATGTCCCAATATTGTTTCAAAGCGTTGATTTCAAAAGGCTTAGACAGAAAAAATAAAGCTGTGTAAAATAGTTTTCTAGCTAAAGATGTATCTATTATTAAGTCTAGACTTTCATTTCCTGATTATTATTATTATTAAACAAGAAAACCATTCAGCAGGATATAGAGGAAAATACTTGTAGGAGAGATGATAGAAATATTTGTATTGTCATGGTATGAATGTGAACTGAAGAGGGACGAACAGTAAAATTTTAACGTATAAAGTTGTTTTACGTACTGTGCAGAACGTGGGTGCTATATTACTTATAGTTAATCACATAGCTGAAAAAGTAAGACATCTCAGAAAAATAAAATATATTTTAAAAAATGGCAGTTGTGTAAATAAAGTTCCCGAGTTAAAAACAACGAGGTCGTTTGCCGCATCATTCCAGAAAACATGAGTAGTCAAAAGACTACAAGATAATTCCGGTAAAGAGGGATACTACTGAAAATTCTTCAATGTTTTGTCTCCTAGCTGTTGCCAATGTTGTAGAGTGGTTAGCACCTCAAGCTTACACCTAGCTGGCCTGAGTTTGATTATCTTCAAAATCGTGGATGTTCCAGGGTTGTACCTTCATGTGACTTCCTTTGAGTGATTTCTCTCACATATTCGACCTTCTCATTTTGATGTTATAGTGTACATTTTTTACTGAATCACTACACGGTGATGAACTTTTTCCACAAAGAATATTCGTTTCATTCTTCTAAACACTCCATAACTATTCATCACAGCGGTTTCACGTCAATTTAACAGGAGTGGAATTAAAAACCACGTGTCTATCTATATTGGCTTTATACCAGCTGGTCTATACGGGCCGTGTAAGGAAGTGTTATTTTCAAACATTGTCATAACACTTCACGAAAATTCTCCCCCATGACGTACAAAATTAGTATCTGACTTAATATAGTCACCACTATTTTTTGAATGGCAAAACCTTACAGGAATAGATGGCATCTTAACAACCACAATCAAATAAAAAGAATCACTACGTATGTTTAGATGTAATTAATAGATCATCTACAGGCCGAGCGACATTGGTATGATTCTCATTATGTGTTCAGAGTGACAATCACGCCAATGCTCCTCTGCCTGACGATGATCTATTATTCTTATAGATCTATAAGATTATGGCTATTAAGAAGTCATAGGGAGAATCATACCAAGCCGAGCGGCATTGGTATGATAAAGTTCAGAGTGAGAATCACGCCAATGCTTCTCTGCCTGACGATGATCTGTTTTCTTATAGATCTATAAGATTATTGTTATTAAGAAGTCATAGTGACAATCATACCAAGCCGAGCGGCATTGGTATGATTGTCACAATGTGTTCAGGGTGACAATCACGCCAATGCTCCTCTGCCTGACGATGATGTATTATTCTTATAAATCTATAAGATTATGGTTATCAAGAAATTTTTTATTCCTGTTTGTGTTTCTCCAAGTATCCTATAAGTGACAGAATTTTTTTTGAAAAATTTATATCCAAATACCGTTTTGAAAATTTGTACTCCAAATGGTGAAAATATTTCAAGAAAAAGTAATACTCGATGCCATGTTTACTCACTGACATTTACAAATGTGGAATAGCGTTTACCTTTATCCCAAATATATCTTTTGAAAAATGTTTTCGAGATAGATAATATTGCTGAAATATATTGCAAGAACACGAATATAATATATTAAATAATCTTCTTACGTTGCATTTCCTCGAATTTATATTTCGTATTACTAGGGAATTTGAAGAATGTTCGAGATTGCTGAATAACATTCATTTAATGTAAGGAAATTGGATTACATGGCATACCCTGTAGTGTTAGCACATATTTGCACAGTTTAGATACGTTTCTCCTTTCATCAAGTATTCATGTTATAATCTTATTACATATCTGCTGAGACGACTCTATCAGAAGTTTCAAGAATTGGCTCCTGTAGCCGAATAAAGTATGCATCCTGTTATCTGAATTCAGTGATTAAGTTTATACTTAACAAGTGCAAAGCATTCGTACCTCGATGGTGTTTTTCTATTCGGCGCAAATGTAATTTACGTGTTTTAAATTCTTATTAAAATATGATCATCTGCAACGCGAGACGAGAACAGAGACACAAGCTTATCATAATGGAAATTCGAACTGAAAAGACCCGGGGCTTTTCAAGTCAATGACGCTGGCATTTAATCTATTAACAGAACATTGCCGATCGGAGGAATATTACTTTTAATGACTTTCTCCGCATCCCATTTTCAGGACAACAACACAGACAACACAGAATGTTGGTTTTCTCGTGCTTCATTCTGTTTATATTCGAAGAGGCTGAATCTTTTTTCCCAATATCTTATTTTGTCATATTTTATTACTGTTGGCCCACGATCGTTCTTTCCAATGGTTGCGAATACTTTCTAAATTTGGAATACGAACCCGAGTGCCTTAACCTCTTAGGCACTCTCCCAATTGATGTATAACTCAGATGCGGAGTTCTTAGTTACTTACTGCCTTACAGACTTTCTACGAAAATATCTTTTAAAACTTTTTATGATGATCTTCCAATAATCCACCTAGGAATTCAACCGTGAATAACAAAAAGAAACATTTACAAATTAAATACAAATTTTCATAGGGGATATTACCAAGGCTTCTTAAAGACTTGTTATTTTTATTAAATCCTATTTAAACTTCAATGTATTGTTTATTTACGAAGTCATGTTGGAACTTGCGAAGACATGTTGGAATGAAATCGCCGATCACCTTGCGAAGGCACGATACTGCCTACCGTAGCCTCAAATTCCTATGTCTGTAAACATCGGCATACTCTAGATCGACCTTAAAATTTAAAAGAACCTCAGAGACTCACAAGTAACTCTGGTGAATGAAAAACAGTGGGAGTACCTTCTGAGGAAACCGATCCCAAAAGACCTTCCCAGTCCGTTAAGTTGTGAGGTATTGAATCAAAGTTAACCCCCCTGGTTTAAATAAATCACCGTTTGAAGAAGAAGAAGCGCCTTATGCAAATGAGCGGCGCTTTTCTACTAGACGGGAATCCCCGTGGGTAGCATTACACGCTTGACAGTGAGAGGTTAACACTACGAGGCGAGGTTGGACGGAGGCGAGAGCTGAACGAAAAACAATTGAAGATCGCTTTGTCGTACAGCAGCCGGACATTATCAAGTTTCCCAAAGGTGTTTTGAAATTAGCTATCATTCCAGCGACCTGATGATAAAGTGAAGACAGAAAGGTTAGTGTGGCGTATGTACAAACAGTGGCGTGGCAGAATTCTGGTAGGGTTTCCGTAATATAATCACCGGAATTTACACACGCGGTAAATAATTCCCCGTTGCCTGCAAGCAAATTCAAATAGAAATCAGATGTGAAGTCCTTAGCTTCATATTGCGAAGGAAGCCTGCTAGCAATTGAGTACGGTATTTATTTAGTCTAATCGTGCTGTAATAAATAGTTTAGTGTAGAAAACCTCGTCGGATATAGTTAATGGTAAGTTCATTGTTTAGTATATACATTACCTTAAGGGTAAAGGAAACAGTGAACGTCACACAGTGTAGCCGAATTCTGCTAGATCACATGGCACAACTATCATCAGGCCCACTTATTTATAATCGGACTTGCCACCACCGACTAATGCCCGCTCTGAGTTAGGGGGCGCATTTACTGCGAGCATCTTTTATATTGTGCAGCCCTACAACAAACCCCTAGAACGAGCCCGGAACAAAAGTCTTTCAAAAGCAATCAAATTTCTATTGGTCTGCCCGGCGACGAATGAGCTTACTGCTAAGAGAGGCAGTTGGATAAACTAAACTAAAAGTAAACTGTATTGTTTGTTCAAATTTCTGGATGTTTACTTTTGATTAGATATCGAGAACCGTTTTTCGATTATTCCTGTTTTCACGCACACTAATTAGTACGTAAGATCGGTATCTCAGCGCTTCGTCTTCTGTCAATTTGAATGGTGAAGGCAACAGAACGTTGTAGCATCGTACAAGGCGTATCTGACTGAGGCGTTCGAAAAGTTTTGTAGCGATGTAATCAAAAATCCGAGTGGTCAAATTTAACAAACAGCCTAAAATGAAAACTTAACTTTTATTTACAACAAAAACGTAACAATCAAAAGGTGGGTTTGGGCAGTTAACTACATCACCAAACTGGTGCAAAAGATCATATCAGCGGCAGACTCCGAGAACTAGTTTAGTATTTTCGGAGAGCAGAAATTCGTGCGGCCGCTCTAGCCTAGATGCTACATGGCTCTCATAACAGAGTCTCTCTTATATAGTGTGCTTCAATTCTTTTGTCGGTGTCGCTTTGAATTCCTAGAAAAGCTTCCCTTTCAAGAGCGGTGGCCCTGGGATTAACCAAGATAACAGTCTTGCCTATCGACGAACATTTCGACAATCTTTATGGTGGCTGTAGTGTCAGGCTCACTGAGATATTTTTCCGAAAAGAGAGATTTACTAGTGGTGTTGCAAGATAACCAGTGGAGATAAGAGTGGTGGTCCAGTTTTCACCCGCATTCTCTCAGTAACTCATATGCCTGGGATTTAACTTTCCGGGCTAAGAATTTTGGGGGACCACTGGAATATCTTCTTTAATACTGCAGCTGTGCTAAGTCCCTCGCTGGCCGTTGGAACACACTCCAACTCTAAGTGACGTTACAACGTGTTGAAGAGTTAGAATTTATTTTGAACCAAAAGAGAAGTTATGTATGTGCTCACAAATAATATTTCTAATATCTCTTTTAAAACATATACACTATGTTTTAGATTTCTCTACCATTTATAAAGTGACAGAACGTAACATTCATGTGACTTTAAGAACCCACCTCTGTCATGAAGAATGGAAAACTAACAGATGATACACACAGTTTTTGAACACAACAAATTAATAGTCTCCCAATGCCGTCTTTCACTAGATGCTTAACTTTAATACTAAACTCGAAACAACATAGTTAATTTCCCGAATAACCCAACGTTATTCTCCGATTCGCCATCGCCTTGGTCCATCAAATGTGGTTCATTCTATACCAATATCTTCCAGTTCCTACATCAACCAATATCTACCAATTCCTGCATATTTTTTCCAGTATAATTACAGGTCAGACTATACTCTAGCAGTCATCCAAGTTTGGAAGAGTACGCATAGAATTTTAAGCTATGAACGCGCAGTTTAAGCTGTGTTTCTTCAACGTGTTAACGCGCCTGTTTGTACACATTTAATGAACAACAAATTAGAATTCCAACATTTCGATCACTGTTCCTGTTAAAGCCCACTTTTCAATTGTTTCGAAAAAAAGTGAGTTCGAGAGAATTTCGGAAAGGAAAAAAAAATAAAATACAGGCAATAAATGGAAGTACCCCTTGCAAAGAATGCGATACAACTTTGAGATATATTATTAACTCCGTCTTATAACATGTGGAAAGTTCATCCTTGACAGTTATGCTGTGATGTATATATATATGCAACATTTTCAAACGCAAACCATTTTTGTGTAGACGTTTTTCGATATGCTTTTTCTATAAAACGACCGTAGGGATAAGTTAAATTTCCCTAAGCCGCGACTTATAAACTCCAAATCAGAGCAATTCTCAAACTATTCTGTTTCTAAACTACAACGTCTGTCGTTTTAAAACATTTCTTTCACTTTCGCGTATGCATTCCAGAGAAAAGTAATGATACCACTTTTTTACAAAGTGTCTCGTGATTTACCATTAGAGATTTAGAAAATTGGTCCTTCGAGGGAGAATTTCGTCCTTTTAGATGTTCTATTTTCGCATTTGAAAGCACAGGTACTGCGTTTGAATGTTCTGTTTATGCGCGATTTGGGCCGTAATCCTACAACCACTGGAATGTCTCTTGCCGCTAGTCTTTTACTCAGAATGATACATAAAAGGAAGTTAAGAGAATCGAAAAGTTTTGGGTGAAAATATAAAAACACACTACACTTTTTTTATGTCATAGATAGCTTTCTGATATGAGTTTTATTTCTTTTTCCCATAGCTTTCACGATTTAAGCTAACTTTTACAATCATCATTATTAGTAATAAATTATATCACGTATTTATAATCTTACAAATTTCCATAAAAATTATTTTTATGAATTCTGCCATAAATTTAGTAATACTGCACATCAGCTGATTTTAGTTACCTGTAAAACATTTCGTTACTAATAAATAAAATCTAATTAATGTATAATCATAATAAATAGACTAAATCGAATTAATATAGATTTCAGTGAGATACTTCAAAATGTTAAACTTTTTTTTTTTGAAAAGTGACTTTTTTTACAGATTTCTTTAGTTTGAAGCAATTTTTCAGCGATTTAATATTTTAAAGCTTTTTTCCTATTTTATTAGACATGGCCTTTACGTCTAATGAATCGGGGAAGAGACTAAATCTAAGACAAAAAGGACTAAAGGAGCCAACCACTGACTAAAGGAACCAACTGTAGACTAAAGGACTCAAAGTCTAAATAAGCCAACCTATAGATTAAAGGACTCACAGACGAAAGGAGTCAGCCATCTGTAGCTGTTGACTCTTCGCTGTTAACCCCATTTCTTTGAACCAGCCAAGGTGACACGCTTTTAAGGGTCCCCAATCAGTAACGCTTCGTCTCGTATATCTGCAGCACTCTACATTTCAATACTAAATGTTTATTTAAGAAACTGAAGCTCAAATTCTTCTTAGACTATGTTTTAATTAAAACTTTTGCTAAGAAATGAAGACCAACATCTCTTTAAAAAGAAATTTAATTCAATATGAGTAAGACAAAGAACTCGCTGAATTTGTATGTCTATATAAAAAAGGGAAAGGGAATATGCAAAAAGTCTACATAAACAAGTACTTAGATTGCTTGGGAAATACGGTGGAGAGGGAGTTACCAGAATCAAATATTTTTTTGGTACAATATGTAGAGTTCTCCGAGTACTGCATTCAGCCCATAACTATGCCCCCTATCCTATCTACCGTTCTTATAACCACCGGAAATGACTGATATAGTAGTTAAAGGTGTTTCTGGCACCATTCTACCGTTAGGTTTCTCAAACCTAAATGCTTCGGTGAAGTTTCGCTTCGGTGAAATTGAAATTCATGTTTTAGATCCCTGAAAAGTTTAATGGGCAAGTGGAATGAACTTTAAAGAGCGTTATTTCCCTTGGTGCAATAATTTCTGTTTTCTCTGTGGTCTGAGTAGTTCCGATATGTTTAACATTACAATAATTTTTTTGTTACGTTTACACAACTTATCTCTAATTCCACCAGTTGCAAGGTGAAAATGTTAATGATTATATTCAATCTTCACTATTCGAAACAAATATCCTTATAGTGTTGAATAATGGATTAGAAATAACAAAATTATGCTAATTTAAAATCTTATGAAGGAGCAGCAATTGAAGTTGATCAGCTTTTTTATCAACGATTCATATTTAAATCACTATCTGAATCTCGATGAATTTGCACATGAAAATAAAAGATTACATACTAACGAGACCGAATTCTTAGGGAAAAATGTCTAACATCCTTTTTAGATCCATGAGCCATCATACGTAACATCATAAAATCACTCAAAATCTAACGAACATAGAAAAGGAGATATAAAACGCATTAGACTGTCATAAACATTGCGGAACAGGAAGTCATTAACAAATTTACATTGTACTGCGGATAAACAATTCTGTTGTCGTACTTGACATGGTTACATGTAAGAAATGTTACTTAAGGAGTTACACGTTGGAGTATCAAAAATGCCTCATGTTTTTCATTTATTACAGTCATTTTTTGCGTAAACTTTCGGGCTGTTTTGAAACATCGTGATTAACTAGAAATGTTCATCCTGGAGCTTTCAGGTATTTCCCTATGAGTATTAAGGAATTAAATATACTAATGTATTTGCGATTCATCTTCTAGACCAATGGTTCTCAACCGGTAGTACGCTCGAAAATCTGTAAGGGGTACGCGGTTAACTACCAAAAAGTATACAATATTATATTGATACATTCTAGAATTTAATTGTGACAAAAGTTTGAGTAATGATTTAAAAATGAAAACTATCAGTAAAGCAGCAAGCAAACACGTCGCTCGTCGCAAGAAAACACAAAGAACTTGCTGTGAGAATCACTTGCTGTGTCACAAAGATATTGCTGTGAAGTACCTTCTGGGGTTTACGACAACTTGGGCGAAAGAGGATTTTCAAGTTTAACTTACCTGAAGAACAAGTATAGAAACATGTTTAATGTTGAGGATAACTTACGGGTGTATTTTACCAAGTTGGAGCCAAATATTGATGAAATTTGTAAACAAAAATAAGCCCAGCATTCCCACTAATTATTTGATGAGACTTTTTAATTTTATGTCTGATTAATAAAAACTTTGTAATAAAATATCCATTAAAATAAAAAAATTTTGTTTTTAATTTAAATTACCTATTCGTAATTAAACTTTAACAGTTTAACAGTTAAACTTTGACTAATATAACACATTTTAATAAAACTAAAGTGTTTTAGTTTGGGGTACGCATAGTTAATGACACATAAAAAGGGCTGCTTTGGTTGAAAAAGGTTGATAACCACTGTTCTAGACTATGATATCGAATCATCCATCACCTTTCCCTACGTAAAAGACATCAGTTATCTCGAAACTAGTTCCAAACATATTATTTGCTTGCGTGTTCTCCATATTATTTGAAACAAATTTATAATATTTAAAACTATAAAATGGGAAAATTTCATTACAAAACACACAAAAAAAAAGTTTTCATTTAAAATCTTATTTACTGAAAGAAATTTAATATCCTTCATATTTTGTCCGTCATTTCTCAAGTCAATCCGTAAACGACTACGCTGAATTACGGAAACCAATGAATTTTTTTCCGTGAAAATTTTCAAAACATATTTTTATTTATAGTTTAAAGTATAAAGTTATCTATGGAAATAAAGTAGTAAAGGCTTCAGCATAGTATATTTTAAAATCATTCAAATCACTTTTAAAAGTTTTAAACTCGTATTACGAGAAAAATTAAGTGTGCAGGAAAAAATATATTTCACATACAAAATATCAATGACTAGAAAAGATTTTGATTTTTTTTTAATGATTCATATTTATAGATTAATAATATGAGATTTCAAAATTGGTAATTAAATTTATATATTTCCTTTGACTGTATTTCGCTCTCGCTTCTGGAGATTTTTCATTCAGGCTAAGAAATACTTTTTAAAATAGGTAAGGAATCTCAAAAGTGAATTAATATCCAGATTTCCTGCAAAAAGAAAGTTTTAGGTTAAATCTTTTTATTTGAAGTCTTTGAAAAGTTTTTAATGCATAGAAGTTAGAAGGTAATCGATCCTTAAAGAAAATAAAATGTAAAACGAAGTGTTCAAATTTACTGAAAGGAAAGCTTTAAGAATTATTCAATTCTTTTAAATGCCAGAAAGATTTCTTGGTGTCATTCGCTCTTTTCTTATTTCAATTTCCGTTTAAGTGGAGGCATGAACCCGTTCGGATAAAATTTTCTTGCATTGCATCATTTGTGGATTTTAAAGCTTTCATGCAGAACTTTTTATCTTGTTTTATTTTTTTTTCTTTTGAAAAGGGGGCGGGCTGGAATTTTGCCCTCGGTGTAAAGGATCCTGAAGTGTAGCTGTTATAACAAATAAACGGTTCTGGAGAATTCATAGACTTCAGTATTTCAAGCCCTATACTAAAAAATTCTTTATTTTTCAGATCAAATTTTAAAATTATTTCATATATATTTCAAGAAACTAGTTGCAAAGTTGAATCAAATCTAAATATTTCTATATTAGAGATGATATATTAGATAATAATTGATTATTCTAATAAATTAATATACATTTATTTCAAATCAAACTCTATAATTGCTAAAAAAAATCTTGCATTATTTGTTAATACCTCTAAAATAATGGTGTAATTCTAAAGCTTTGTAATAGTCTGAAAATTAAAAAATATATTTTAACAAAATCGAGTCTCTGAGCATTGTATCGTTTATAATTGTTTTGACTCTAAAATCAACTGAATGGGATATATTTGTGCAATATAAAAAAACTAATAAGTAAATAAATAATAAAAAAAGGTGTTTCGGAATTTTAATGGTATCTACCAGTAATATTATTGTAATAGCTGTAAATATTTCTATTCACTTTTAAATATTCTTTGCTTCTCTTTAATTTACGCTTATTCTGTTTTAAATAACGTTCATTTTCTGTCACTGAGCGTTCGATTCCAATGTGCGAAATTTTACAAATACTGCAAATAGACCCTTAAGACTACACTATTTGAACGCGTCTAATACAGAATACTTTAAAATAACAGAAACAGACATTTCTCTGCACTAACTAGTACATGAAAACAAGATTGCATGCGCGTGTGGGTCTAATTTTGTTGATTCTTAATGTACAGGGTGATTTTTATTAAGCTGACACTACTCAGAGCCATCTGTTGCGCGATCTATCAGCTGGAATTCCACCAAAATTGATAGAGGGACTATGGACGACATGGGAAAGAGTTTCCTTGAAAAAAAAAGTTTCAAAGTCGCCAATAGGGGAGATATGGCGCTGTTGTTGTCGGCGCACCCGAGAATTTGCACAAAACGCAAGTAAAGCATCAACATGCAAATTCACGACTATGTAGTCGACAACAGTGATAGAATTTCGGGATATAAAGATAAGGGGTGAAATACCGAAAAAGTTGTAATAAGCAGACAAATGAATGACAAAAAAATTTCACTGCAAAACCTCTTTATGCAGCAAATTTATTTCTCCCTTCAATGTGACCACCATCCTGGTGGACGACACATTACATCCTGTACAAAACGTTCTCAACGGCCGGGCGTAACATGTCACCAGGAATGTTCATCCCAGTCCGGTATATGTTGTCCTTTAGGGCCACCAAGTTAGAGACTCCACCAAGATACACCTTGGACTTTAAATAACCCCTCAGAAAGAAGTCATATGGGTTAGGTCCGGAGAGCGAGGTGGCTGTGCAAGTGGTAAAAAGTGACTGATGAGATGGACCCTATCTTCTGTAAAGCGATAGCGCAACAGATTCCTCACCGATTGTTATAAAGACTCATGGAGTATATCTATTAATATTCAGGTCTTTATAACTGTCTCTCATAACCGCCATATATTGGCAGAAAAGAAAAATCAATTATTGCCAGGAAAGGCGATGCACGCCAAATCTGGTGTATTGAGCATGTATTGCGCAGGCGCGAAGTACAGCTTGGCGCAAGTCATGGCTAGCTTCGAAAAATAACGACAGACAGCCTTTGGACGCGTTGGAAGGAGGTGACACTCTTGGAGGTGGTTTTAGAGTGTAGAGTGAGGAGCTAGGCATGGCCGTTCGCATTTAAGTATTCCTTTTTTTCACTATATTTAGTAAAATAAATTTTCTTATTTGCTCCTTAAACCCCTTGTCTGTAATTTAATTTACTGTAGTGGATAATGTTTCTTTGGGTAGAACTTAATTTAATGAGTATTGTAATCTGCTTAGCACGTGGGTCAGGCTATAGGTAGGGTTAAGTATTTTCTTGCCAGGTTAAGTGCTGTTATACTGAAACCTAACTATTTTAATATATGTTACCTGAGACAACCTATCTGGGTTATCTTTCATGTCACATTGTTACTTGAAGTTAATTCTGTAACTTAATTTAATACACAACGCATTTCATGTTTCACCTCTTTTTTGACTGGCTTAACTATTCGCTAATTTGCTACCACTTGTTCCGATACGGCTTCCCATTTGGAGTCGTAATTTCTCGGCTTCACAACATTTGGTACCGGTTGACCAGTCCTTAAAATTAATGTAATATTTAAGGGTTGTAATTGTCTCATTTATCGGTAACTTTTTTTAATTCTTTAACCTACGTGAGTAACGAAAAAATGCATCTGCTTAGTATTCCCCCTGATTATAATGTTGTTCTCTTTATTAATAAGTAATATATGTATCTTAATAATGCTAAAATTTCATTGAGTTTGCTTTTTCTGTACCACATGATGCATTTTTTATAATAGAGCATGAACAAAGCTATGTGTTTGTTATGTGCAATTATTTAATTATACAGTGATTTTATGAATATCTGAGTATTTAACATTGAATATTATTTAAGATTGGAATTTGTGTTATATTGATTGATTTTTTCATGTGTAAAGGATATATTTTATTGCTTTTTGAATTACAATTCTTGATTTTAAACTTCATTATTGATATAAATTCATGTAATATAAAGTGCTAATTATATTTCATTCATGCAACCTATCATATTTATATGTCAAATATTATTTCTGACTGATTGACATTTATGCTGAATTTTATTAATACTAATTAAGCTGTGGTGAACTCAAACATAATATTTGAAAATTGTATTATTGAATAGTATCCCATTTTTGTATATGCATAACTTTTAATATACTTCTTTTCTAAATTATATTCATAATTTGTTACATTTTGTCATTTGCTGGTTCATGTTATCTCCAATTGAATTCTGCTCTTGTTTTACCATTTACCTTACACATTGAAGGTGTAAATCAGTTTCTTATATTTATTGTGATCCCTGGTGGAATTCTGGTTCACTCGTGTACATTTCATTTTTTTGGCTGGTCATGGCTAACAAGGGAGATAATCGATTCAATGTGACTATACAACCATTCGAAGGCGATGCTGAGTTGTTACCTTTTTTCTCTAAGCAAGTCAGGGACTTAGCGAAAGTAAATAGATGGTCAGATGCTCAGACATCTATATTTATTAGATCAAAATTGGTAGGGCCTGCTTTAAAGTATGTTATTGGTACTGCAGAGTTGCTTGAAACAGAGGATCATGAATTTTTGTTGCAAGGGTTGAAATCGTTCTTTGCTCCGAGTTCCTCCATAAACCCTGCATTACTAAAACCTGCATTACTAAACCCTCAGACCATAACTCTATTACCTGCTGAATCTATAAGAAATCTTGCTCACAGGATCTCTGTTCAGATTTCCAAGGTTTATCCCACTGTCAAAGATCCTGAAGTTCTAAATAATTTAAAGTTGGTTGCTTTATTTAATGCCCTTCCTCAGGACATCAAGGTCCAATTGTTGAGGGATAACATAAAGGATTTTCAGGCTGCTGTTGTAAGAGCTGACACTTTGCAGCAATTAGAATCTTCGAACAGCTTAGTCAATTCTGTAAATAGTTCCTTTCAAGTGCAGGAACTCCATGCAGAAATAAATGCTCTTAAGGAACAGGTCATTTTGCTCTCTCAACCTAATAGCCAGGTAAATGCAATCCAGGCTTCTTCGAATTTGTCGTCCAACACCTAAACTCAGGTCAGAGGGCCACTGCCTTCAGAAAGGTTTCAAAGAAAAGTTCAACGTAACAACAATAGTTCTCATGCATCCTTCTCTAGGTCTGGGTCCAGGCATAAAGTGGCACGAGTTGTATGTCAATATTGTAACAAGTCAGGTCACGTGTTGGCAAAGTGCTTTAAATTCCAAAGAGAATTTCGTAGTGACCAATCTTCACATGGTTCGCATAATCGTAACTATAGGCAGCCAAACAACTCATTCAGGCATAACTCATACAGAGGAAGGAATTCGAATTTGAATCCTAATGCCCCTTCCTTTGCTCAGGATTCTTTAAACCAGCAATGAGACAAGCTAATGCTGATGTACCTTCGTCTCTCCAGTATTCCGCATCAGCCAATCTTAATACTCAAAATTATGACTTTTATATTCCTAATTATGTCAATCATAGTGATTTGGTACAACAGTGCTCAAATTTTTCTGTAAATAGTAGAGGTACTGATAATCTTAATGTGCAGTGTAATAATAATGTTCAACAAAGTTTTTCTTCTGTTGGTTGTCAAACTTCTTCTGGTATCAAAATTATGAACTCCACTGCTACTCAGTGTGAGATCCCTGTTAATGATAATGCATTACATGCTAATAGCAAAATTGTCGTTGAAAGGATATGTAGTGCTCAAACCTCTGCTAAATTACCAATGGTGAATATAAAATTTCCTCAAACTACTATAATTGGATTAATAGACCCAGGTTCTTCTATCTCGTTGCTCGACCAGTCATTTTTCCACATGAACAAACAGTCTCTTAATTATAAAAACATTTCTAGACAGGTGTCTATATCAACCATCAACTCTTCTGTCAATTTCTCTTCCTGTATCAATTTATCTTTCAAACTTGAGAAGAAATTCTTCAAACATCCTTTTTTTGTTACAAATTTGAATGATAAGTCTTTTTCTGCCATAATTGGTTATGATTTTCTTACTAAATTTCATGTGGATATATCAAATTCGCAAGCTTCCATCACATTTGATGATATTGCTATTCCTTTTATTGATTCTGAAAATCAAGGTGTACATTCTCATGTTATTGTAAATGCTCAGAATGCTACTCTTGTTTCTAAATCTATAATCAGATTATTAAGAATTCATCTTATCCCTTACCTAAAATAAATGACATAATTTCTAATATAGCTCAATATCGCTACTTCACCACCTTGGACTTAAAAAGTGCTTACCATCAAATTGACTTACCTGAAAAATTTCAAGACCGCCTGAGTTTCACATCCATGTGGGGTCAGTTTAAATATAAACGTTTAGTTTTTGGACTGCGTAGTGCAGCATCCTTTTTCCAAGCTTTAGTCGATACTCTCATTGAGGAAACCAATGAGTTGGGTATCTTTGCTTACCAAGATGACATTGTCATTTGTGCGAATTCATTTCAAGAGTCTCGTCAGAAATTAAAAGCTCTTCTTTCTGTTTTTACTAAAAACAATATTACTGCTTATCCTCCAAAGTGCTCATTCCATCAAACTGAGGTAGACTACCTAGGTTTTAAAGTGTCTCAGAACACTATAAGTCCAATTTCTTCTAATATCATAAAGGTGACTTCATTTCCAACTCCAAAAACTAAAAAACAGTTGAAACGTTTCCTAGGTGTTTGTAATTATTACAGACACTTAATTCCACGTTTTTCTAATTTGGTTGCTCCTCTGGTTTCAATGACTTCTATGTCTGTACCTTTTAATTGGACTGATGAAGCTTCTAATGCATTCCAGTCACTACAAAAGATTTTCTTTTCTTCGCCTTTTATCAGACAACCTAATTTTGATAATACTTTTTATGTTAACACTGATGCTTCCAAAGAAGCAATTTCTGCAGTGCTATTACAAGACTTTGATGGTCAACTATTACCTGTTTCTTACTTTAGTAAATCATTAAATAAAGCTGAGAGGAATTATCCTGCTCTCAAATTAGAACTCATGGCTATAGCAAAAGGTGTGCAATCCTTCAAACAGTACTTGTATAATAGAGAATTTTTTGTGTTATCAGATAGTAAACCTCTTATGCACTATAAGAAAACAACTTCTCCTGCATCCATCACCACAAGATGGTTAATGTGTCTATCTGAATATTCTTTTAAATTTATTCATGTCAGTGGAACTTCTAATGTGTTACCAGATTATTTCTCTCGCACACCTAATGTTATAACCCAAGACCTTAATACCAATGCTAATTTAATTAATTCAAATCAAATTTTACCTGTAGTTACCTTGGATTCTGAGGAACCTGCTCAGTATGATAAAGTACTAGATAATAATAGTAATGTGTTGTATGATAATAGCGATTATATAGAGGTAGATAATTCACCTCATAAGGTATCTCATGTAAATGCTAGAAATAATGTCAATAGTAATAACACTTGTATTTCTACTCATGTTGTAAAGTCTAGTTCTTGCTCTAACTCATATTTTTCTGTACCTGATAATACCCATGCTAAGGTAATTAATTGTACTTCTGTATGACCCACAATAGTAATGTTCATATTAAACCTCATTTGCCTCCCTTTGCTGCCTCCTCCCACTCCTCCACCACTCCTCAAGATGTAAACACACACAGTTCAGTCTCTGAAGTACAGTGTGAAGCTGCAAAGCAGGTACAAAAGGTATTCAGTATCATAACGTCAGAAGTTGCTGACCCAGAGAATGAAATCTCTTCAGCTACAATCCTGAAGGAACTGCTCAGGGATGAGGATTTGTCCCAGCTTTACAATAAAATAATCAACAGGGCGAAGGATGTACCCAAGAACTTTTTTGTGCACCCAGAGTCAAACCTATTATTGTACGCTGGAAAGACATGATTATCAAGAGAAGAGTACATTGTATTACCGTCAGCTCTCAGGCCAAAGGCACTTCGCCTGGCTCATTTGTCCATTTTGGGTTGAATAAAACATACGAGGCTCTCTCCAAAAAGTTTTGGTGGAGAGGGGCATACATAGATTGTGCCAACTATGTTGCCTCATGTACACAATGTATTCTTCACAAGAAAAGAAGAGTGGCGGTTGCTCCAGTCCAGTCTGCACCACTTCCTACTGCACCAGGCCAACTTGTATCACTTGATCTTGTTGGTCCCTTCCTCAATGGTCACTCGGTCCTCACCATAATTGACCACTTCAGTCGCTTTTTGGTCTTAGAGGACATGCCGACAACCACAGCTGACAGAGTAACCAAGGCTATATTTAGGTACATTGCCATGTTTGGCAGACCAAGCCATATTCTTACAGATCTTGGCCCACAATTTACCTCTGTGGTATTCAAAAGGCTATTGGATATGGCTGGAATCAGATTGGCACACTCGTCACCTGGCCATCCTGAGGCAAATGGAGTCTCTGAAAGAATCAATGCCTCTATCAAGTCGTCGATCTCAACTTTGCAAGCCCAAGGTGTACCATTTGACACAGCCATCCTAATACATGCCTCACTATACAACTCCACCATCCACTCTACGACAGGTCACTCCCCTGCAGTCGTTCATTTTGGAAGAGCTTTAGCCCTGTTGACTGATTCTGAGAGGTTCTTCGATGACTTTCCTCATCTTGACAAAGGGTCCCTCATTAATAATATTGTGGCACAAACTAAAGCCATTTGGTCACTGTGTTTCAACAATACATCCCTAAGTCAAGCAAACTCTCACAGGAAGCTCAATAGAGCAAGAAGAGACACAAGGCTAAAGGAGGGTGACATTGTGTATATGAAATATAAAACTCACTTCACCCAATTTCTCAAGGGACCATTTGCAATTGAGAAATTCCGCTCAAATGTGACTGTGGTCTTTCGACCACTGGAAGATAGAATATCACAGGCTTCGCTCATCCATGTGAACAGGCTGATAAAGGCCCCAGCTCGTAAAGGGCATTTAATAGAAAGGCAGACGAATCCATCTCCCACTACTAATGATTCTGTGTGCCCTAGTTCTTTTCATCCAGTTGCCCAGATGCCTGTTCCAGTGTCCAATCCTTCAGATCCTGTGCTGGACTCCAGTCTTGCAAGTGTTCCAGAGGATGACCATTCCATGGATGCCACTGAGGGGAACTTTCCTGATGGAGAACTGTTTCCTCCTGCTCCAGACGATGAGTTCCAGGTCTCAGAAGCAAGTCTAGCAGACGAGCAGTCCTCATTTCACCACCCATCCATGCTGCTTGAAACTAATCAGCTCCAGATAGAATCACCTCCAGTTCAAGATCCAGTTGGTCCCATGCCAGTCCTCCACCGCCAGAAACTACTGTAAACCCCAAGATGCCAGAAATTCCTACTGCAGTGAAGAATACCTGCCCGTACAACCTCAGGCCAAGAAAATGACGTTCTGGGAAAGATGTCTGCGCGCACGTCTTCTCCAGTTGATGGACAACCCAGCGATTGGTACGTCCAACTCTTCTTCTGCCTGTCTTCCTGTGTGGACTAGGACTCTTGCTGCATACGGTATACCTCTGTATATTTTTAAAGTTTTTTAATATCTGTGAAATTACTCCATTCCTAATATATCTGTTAATTATGCACAACCTTGTTTCTTTAACCTCTATAAGCTGATAATGGTTTTCACTCTTAATTCTAAAGTTCTGTTGTTATTGAGTCTACCAATAGTAAAGTAAAATGCTAAGTTAACCACTTTGTTGATATAAAATATAATAATATGCAATTAAAATCATTTGGTTCTCCCATATACCATTGTAAATAACCTAGCAATAGTCAATATTAAGTTTTGTTTCATACTTTGCCTGAATTGCAGGAAACATCATCTGATATCAGCTATCAGTTTGTTTTCATTTGTGAGTTTCCTTGAATATGTTTTTTTTTTGTACCTTATGTGCAACCTGTGATATTTTAAATCAGCCAAAATATTCTCAATTTTGTCATTTGAGAAATGAAGTTTTTTTATTGTACAAGGCAATTTTTTTCCATTTCTCAGGAATATGTCCTCATATTTATGTAAATATATGTATTAACTTATTCTTTTGTGTATTTTTATGGGTGACCAGCTTTCCAGAAAAGTATCGAATCCTGTTATGTACTGTATACAGGTTTGAAGGTTCCCGACCTCAACAGGGTCACTATCTCCTGCAGTTGTACATCACTTGCTGCATATAGGTGAAGTTTTTTTATAAGTTTCATATTGAATGTAACTCACCTGTTAGCTTTGTGAAGTGGGTAATGCATCAACTGTTTCTTGTATATAATCATGTATTTTTGTGTTATATTGTATATTTGTTTGTGAATAATGTTATTATAGTGTCCTACAATTTATGATTCTAGGGTATATACTCACCATAATGTATATCCCAACACCATTTTTGCACTTGCTTTTTTAAGTTTTTATGCACATTTACTTTTACTGTTTGGAATATGCATGGTACAGTGTGGTACACTGTGTTACAAGTTATTTTCTTTATCCAGGGTGTCTCTAAGCTTTTTGCTTATTAATGACACTCTTGTGTATGACACCATGCTCTCTGTCACAATGTTGACTGTTATTAGTGATTTCACTTTGTCTATCCATGACACTTTGTCTATCTAGGACACATAATTTTTGCAATTGACATTCATTGCTTTTCAATGTAACTTTCTATATGAATTTTTACAGGGTAGTATTTTGTGTTTTTTTCTTTGTTTTTTCAATGGCTGGCCAGCCGACGTGAAGTGTTTAATGTTTTTTTGTATAATGTACATACCCTGTGTAATTTTATAATCATGTAATCAAAATTAGGAGCAAATTTTTTTCCTCATTTAGGATCTCCAATGTATACCAGTGTAAACTAGACTCAATATGAGCTTTAACAAATTTTTTTTTCCTCATTTAGGGGCTCCAATGTATACCATTGTAAACTAGACTCAATATGAGCATTAATGAATTTTTTTCCCTCATCTAGGGTCTTCAATGTAATACATTGTAATGCACTGGTATAATCACATTTTTCCAAAGGATCTTCAATGTAACTTTTTGTAAGCCTGCCAACTCCCACTCCTAGCACATTGTTATTTCTAACTCAGCTCTCTTTGGGAAATTTTCCCTCATTTGTTTTTTTTCTTCACTTGGTGAAGGGGGAGAGTGTTATAAAGACTCATAAGAGTATATCTATTAATATTCAGGTCTTTATAACTGTCTCTCATAACCGTCATATATTGGCAGAAAAGAAAAATCAATTATTGCCAGGAAAGGCGATGCACGCCAAATCTGGTGTATTGAGCATGTATTGCGCAGGCGCGAAGTACAGCTTGGCGCAAGTCATGGCTAGCTTCGAAAAATAACGACAGACAGCCTTTGGACGCGTTGGAAGGAGGTGACACTCTTGGAGGTGGTTTTAGAGTGTAGAGTGAGGAGCTAGGCATGGCCGTTCGCATTTAAGTATTCCTTTTTTTTCACTATATTTAGTAAAATAAATTTTCTTATTTGCTCCTTAAACCCCTTGTCTGTAATTTAATTTACTGTAGTGGATAATGTTTCTTTGGGTAGAACTTAATTTAATGAGTATTGTAATCTGCTTAGCACGTGGGTCAGGCTATAGGTAGGGTTAAGTATTTTCTTGCCAGGTTAAGTGCTGTTATACTGAAACCTAACTATTTTAATATATGTTACCTGAGCCAACCTATCTGGGTTATCTTTCATCTCGCATTGTTACTTGAAGTTAATTCTGTAACTTAATTTAATACACAACGCATTTCATGTTTCACCTCTTTTTTGACTGGCTTAACTATTCGCTAATTTGCTACCACTTGTTCCGATACGGCTTCCCATTTGGAGTCGTAATTTCTCGGCTTCACAACACCGATCTTTATAGCCCGGCATTGCTGTCGACTACGTAGTCATGAATTCGCATTTTTATGTTTTACTTGCGTTTTATGCAAATTCTCGGGTGCGCCTACAACAACAGCGCCATAGCTTCGCCTATCGGCGACTTTTGGAACTACTTTTTTTCTTCCATGGAAACTCATTCCCATGTCGTCCTTAGTCCCTCTATCAATTTTTGTGAAATTCCGGCTGATAGATCGCGCTACAGGTGGCTCTGAGTAGTGTAGGTTTTAAATAAATCACCCTATATATAGAAAGGTATTATATAACTCTGGTGATTGTTCTTTGTTGAACCATTTGTCTTAACATTACGAAGTAAAAATATTTAAATGTTAAAAATACACAAAAAATTTTAAAAAGAGTTACTTTGTAGAAATTAAATCTTTTAAATTTCGAAATAATCCTTATAGCTCAGTCATTCCCAAAGTGGTCTATATCGACCCCCAGGGGTCGATATACACCTACAAGGGGTCCATGCCAGTGAAAAAGAAAAATGGGGGTGCATGAGATATAAATGGGGGTCCACGAGTTAGACAGGCCGTCACCAAAATTTTGGCTTCCCGTAAATGTAATAATCCGCCTAACACAGATAGTACCTATGGAGGTATTTACGTAATATGAGTACTTTATTATAATAGATAGATGCATTTCCTAATTATGTGTATATTTCATAAAATTGTATAAGAAATCTATTCACTTTTCGGCCGCAGTACGTGTAACTTGTGTTGCGACATCATGGACTTTTGAACTGGAACGGTTAGGGCGAGGGCCAGCAAATAGCCGTTTTAGTTAACTTGCCAGTTTCCCAATTTAGCACAGAAAAACCGCCAGGAGGATGGCCTTTTAACCTACGTTCAATATTTAAATGTACTTCACACAAACTTTGAAATTAGGTTAGAAGATGTATTGACTATGGAAATACCACAGTGGATTATCAATCCATACGGTGACATTGAAGAAACGGATGGCATGTTACAAGAAGAACTAATCGGTATAATCACCAACGAAGAACTTAAGTTGCAGTTTAATAAGGGATATCAACAATTCTGGCTTCAAAGAGACATACCTGTTACATATCCTGCATTATGAACTATCGCGAGAAAGTGTTTGATAGCTTTTCCATCTTCATACCTCGTGGAAAGGAGTTTCACTGCGGTTGTCAATCTCCTTACCAAAAAAAAGGAGAAACAGATTGGAAATCACTCTCCGAGGAGATTTAAGGTTAAACCTGACTAAATTGAAGCCGAATGTTGAAATTTTGCTATCAAAACATCAGGCTCATCCCTCCCATTAAAAGCATTGATTTTGTTGTGTATTTATTCTAAGTAAAAATGTTACGAGATTTGCATATTGTGCTGTTTTAATTAATAAATGTATAACTATAAAACTTAACATATATATATATATATATATATATATATATATATATATATATATTATTTTATTTTAAAAATTTTCAAACTACAGTAAACCCTCTCAAAGTGAGTAGCTCTGTGTCAGCTTCAAAAACACTTTTAAAGTTGATGAATTTGTAAAAAATCAGTATTAGGATAGAAGGGGGTCTACCCAACAGAAAAAATCGGCACGGGGTCTACGGGACAAACAAGTTTGGAGACCTCTGTTATAGCTGAACGGAAAAAAATTATAATGATTACATTTTTTGATTATCTATAATTTCCATATGTGACGATCCCAACATTAGCAGAAACATTGTTTCATTCTCATAATATATCACGAAAATAATTGATTGTGGCAGTTAGCTGGTAAAACATTTTAATCCAGACAAAGTTTACATTTCATATCTTAACATTAATGTTCAGTCTTTGAATTCTACACAGAAAGATTTAATTAGTTATAACTTTATGCTAAAATGTTTCTTAATCTCTTTTGTTTGCTGCTGTCCATATTTTTCTCTTACAGAGAAACTTTCCGTGTTTTAATAACATTAATATTTATTTCAAGCGAATAAGGCTAATACCTGTTTTTAAAAATGAGAAACTCAAAGAACTCGAAGAAGTTTATTATTTATTCTTAAACGTTCTTAAATGTAAAAATTAATCCCCTAATTCAGTGAAACATAATGATTTAAATTTCAGGCAAACAATTAAAACTTTGATTGTTAGGAGGCTTTTACAATCCCGAAAGTCAAACGAATGAAATTAACATTTATTATTTTTTTTTTTTTTTTTTTTTTTATCCAATGCGGAGGCACTTGTATTCAAACATTGGCCCTTACTACGCCGCAGTTTTACTGTCCATTTTATTGTGGGGGCACCATATAGGCGGACAGCATTACCCCCTATGAAGGGACGACACGAACGGAGGCATTTTTCGTGGCGCAACGCTGGGACTCGATCTGAGCACCCTCAGCACCGAAAACCAGCGCGCTGTACCACTGGGCCGCCACAAGCCCTAACATTTATTATAATTTGAACAAATTCGCACTGTCGCGCTATTGTAATTCTTCTTATATATATTAACCTTCCCCAGGGATTCAGTTTTCTTTCGAAAACTATTTCCTATAAACTTTCAAATTCTAAATTCTCTGGTATAAAACCTTTGTCTTAAAAGAAGACTCATAATTTTTTCCTGGCTTTCAATTGCAAAAAAAAAATGTTGAGTAAAACATTATAGAAAACAGGAGACAATACTAAAGTTTATAACCTTTAAGCTGTTAAATCCCCAGAGCTACTGCAACTTAGCACATAAATTATATATCAGAAAATATGTATAATCATATATATATATATATATATATATATATATATATATATATATATATATATATATATATATATATATATATATATATATATATATATATATATATATATATATATATATATATCGTAGCTGAAAACCCATATTTCGCTACGGAGTACATTCATAGTAAATACAACGGTATATATATATATATATATATATATATATATACACTGCTGGCCACTGTAAATGCAACACCCTGAAGGAAACATGCAAATAACATGAAATTTACAACATGCATTAGCGGAGGTGAGATATGCAAATGATTAGAATTTCAGCGCAGACGCACATCACGCGCGCCTGTCCCGCCACTTCAAAGCGCTATTTAAGGCTTGGAGATTTCGACGATTTCAAGTTCGGCAATTGTGTTTTTCTTGTGGTTTTTTTAAAAAAAAGATCAATTATGCCTCGTCGAAAACAGCGATCATCTTTTGATCAAGTATCCGAGTTCGACAGAGGAAGGATAGTGGCCTACCGAGATTGTGGATTATCTTTCAGAGAAATCGGTAGTCGTGTTGGACGAAACCAAACAACTGTAATGCGGATATGTGATCGTTGGATGCAGGAGGGTTCGACGGACCGGCGTGTTCCATCGCATCCACCTCAGCGCACCACTTCACGTGATGACAGGCAAATTGTGCGCATGGCAGTGACGGATCGCTCAGTCACATCACGAACCATAGCACAGCACATGTAGTCTGTAACGCATCATCCAGTGTCTGCGCGTACCATTCGACGCCGTTTACAGCAGAGTGGTCTGTCCGCAAGACGTCCATTGCTTTGTCTACCCTTGACGCAGAACCACAGACGTCTCCGCCGCCAATGGTGCGATGACAGAAGGATGTGGACGGCAGAATGGAATGAAATTGTCTTTACTGACGAGTCACGCTTCTGTCTGCAACACCACGATGGTCGCATTCGAGTCTGGAGACACCGTTAAGAGAGGATGCTGAACAGCTGCGTTATGCACCGCCACACTGGTCCTGCACCGGGTATTATGGTATGGGGCGGTATTGGATATCACTCTCGCACACCTCTAGTACGCATTGCCAGTACTTTAAACAGCCAGCGCTACATCTCCGAGGTGTTGGAGCCAGTTGTCCTTCCTTACCTTCAGGGTTTGCCCACAGCCATATTTCAACAGGATAATGCGCGACCACACGTGGCACGCATTGTCCAACGGTTCTTCGTCAATCGCCAGATTGAATTGCTTCCCTGGCCGCCTCTCTCTCCGGATCTTTCGCCGATAGAAAACATGTGGTCCATGGTTGCTCTACGATTGACCCAGATTCCATCCCCAGCTGCCACAGGAGATCAACTTTGGCAACGTGTGGATGCTGCTTGATCTGCTGTACCCCAAGAACTCATCCAAAGTCTCATTGAATCAATGCCGAGGTGTGTGGCAGCGGTGATATATATATATAATAAATACAACGATCAATATATGCAATTGAATCTCGATCCATCGTTTTTCAAGGGACCGACTGAACTGAATGATAAATGTGGAAAAACGATAGATGCAGGAACATAACAAAGCAATATGATCGTCGGGACTGGTGAAATAAACGACACATACGGGAAAACGATTATTCGGAGAACAATCAATAGAGATTCCACTGTATTTATAAAAAAATCGTAACAGATATTTTTAATAGACAAAATAATTAAAATATTCAAATTGAATCTAATAGAACATACTAAAGAATATAGTACAGTTTGAGGAACATTTCCTTTACTGTATTTAAATATTATTTTGGATAATGTTCAATCGTCTGCCGCATTAGCAAGAAAGAACTATATATATGTATTTGTCTATTTCGTTGTTATGCAACTGACGCAAAATTAGTTTAAAGTATCACATAAATTATATTAGCATTCAATAAATTACATTCTAAAAATTGATCTTTAAAAATTCACCAAAAATTAGAAAATCCAGCTAAAGATTCAAAAAATATTTCATTTTAAAGGAATTTTTATGATCTTTCTCGTGATATAAATTTTATTACTCTCCGATTATTACTTTAAATGCAAACTTCAAAGAATATTACAAAAAAGCTGAAAAATTTAATTTTAAAATATCTAAGAAGACTTTTTCAAAAATCTTTCTTAGTGCGCCCCTATACTATAAGAAGAATCGCCATGCAAGATTTTAGCCTTTTAGGTCCAGCGGTTTGGTCTGTGAGTTTTATGTCAGTCAGTCAGTCAGTCAGTTACGGAACTGATATATAATATTTTTCTACGTACGCTTATTTTGTTACTTTAACCTTTTCCTTACGGGGTGGGATAGCATGTATCCCAAGAATACGGGCCAAGAAGGAATATATATATATATATATATATATATATATATATATATATATATATATATATATATATATATATATATATATATATATATATATATATATATATCATTTCTAATTTATTACCCCATTTAGGAACGTGCACTGCACTTAATGATTTTGATATTATTATTCAGAAATACAAGGAAGGTAGAAGGCTTTTGACTTGATTGTTAAACGAGTGGCATTTGTAACAATAAGTACAATTTATCTGCCATAAATTGTTGAATGCATGCAAAAGAAATTTTAAAAACTTTAATTTTACACCTCTTCCATTAAATAAAATAATTACTCTCTACATCTAAAATAAAAGATTTAGAGATTTTAAAAACAAAAATAAGTTACCTTAAAATATAAGAGCCTATTTGAGAAAAAAATTAAGCTATTTTCTAGCCATAATCAAACTGAAGTACCAGGAACGAATATCGAATTAAATAAAGGAAAAGCTCACGACAGTGGTAAAACCACAATTGTTGAACAATTGCTGCGAAAACGAACGGGAAAAAGTTATTTCCTCATTTGTTAGCTATAACCCATATACTTTAAGCATATCTGATGTTCACTACAATATCCTGAATACATTTCGTAAACTTATGCACTCCATACATGACAAAGCCCATAGTGTAGATTTTTCAACTCGCCATATATGGGTAGACTAAATTTTCTTTTGAGTGTGAGATATTACATCATTATTTTTTATCGTAATCAGTTATCTTTAAGTTCTCTTCCAATAACAATTTCTAGGCAGATAGAAAAAGTGCACAAATTTCTCACTTTTGAAAACATCGCACAGCCTTTACTATATAAGCGAACCGAAAAATTCATTATCTCTGTGCTACACTACTACATAGTCTTACGCAGTCAAATGACAGATTTACTAGAGTAGCTGAAAACCGAAAGGCGAGAAAGTGTTAACAAACTCTAGCAGTTGACTGATTCGACTCGAAACTGCTGATCTAAGTGAGAACGATTCAATCATCTGTACCCGAGGGTTCAGATGAAAGAAGGTTTGAATTTATTTTCATGCTACGATTAGGAAAGTAGCTACAGGAAGTTAGTATAAGTTAGGGGTGAGAATTTTAATTACAGTCAGATACCATTTGAAAATGCAATATCCGGTAAGAAGTATAGCATAGTTTGAATGTCAGTGGAATATTTTGCCGTCTTATCATTAGATATACACTCAAGTAATAGGATAATAAATGATCCGTTTGTAAGAGCAATAGTTTAATTCAGGGATTCCCGATGGGGTCTAGGTGGGCACATTGGGGGTCGATGGAAGTTTAAAAAGGGTCTATAGTATTCCAGGGGTCTATTGGTGGTCTGATAATATTTCTGTTTTAAATTTTAATTAAACTTTTTAGGAATGCAATTATTAGATAACAATATCCGTTTTAATATGCATAATACAGATTTGCTTTCGGCTGTGTGATCCATGCATCTAAAACCGAATGCCATGAAGCTTTTGCATATGCCTCGAATGGCACCGTCGGCTTTTATTTGTGCCCCAACACTAGGCAGAACAGGGAAAATCTACTGGACCTTAAACAGCACATGGGTCCTCCCGATGCAACCAATCAGAAGCAGTTTCGTTTTTCTCTTGGCGATGTTTGTGAAATTACAATCTGTTTCTGAAATCTTGTTTATATTTGTGAAATTAAAAATGAAAATAGTACAAAAATAATAAAATATAAACCTAATGAACCACTTTTTCTAATTTTTTGTTCATATTCTTATTCAAATTGTTACCTTTAAGTATTTTATGTGCAATTATTAGTAATTATATTGTATGATGTATATTATAGAGAAAAACATGAGGGGGTCGATGAAGAAAATTGTTCTTTTAAGAGGGGTCGATGTAGGAAAAAGGTTGGGAACCCCTGGTTTAATGTTTAACCACACAAGTCTTAGAAAAATCACCAAGCAAATAAGGGAGAAAGTTTAGATTTCTTAACAACTGCTCTCTGCTGTTTTAAATGAGAAAAAATTAAAAACTGTTCATCGTGAGCAATATTGCTTAAAAACAATATAATAATACAAATATATTATTTTTATTGTTAACATCACTTCCTAAAATGCCAAAAAAGAGGTCTTGCTAACTTCATACGAAAAAAAACTCATATTAATGTCGTAGAAAATCGTGTAAACTTTAAAGCGAAAAATTCATACCTTTTAATGCATTTTATTCAGTCTTATGGGGCACAGAGAATCTGGTCCCCACTTGCTCATAAGAAGGTACTCAGGGAACAATATATTTCCTATAAAATCTTCAATCTTGATATCGACAAATATAGGAAGGAAAACGCATTCATGCTGATGTGGATGAAATCGCACAATATTACATATAAATCGAATGCATCACCTTAATCTTTTTTTTTAATTAAAAAACTACGTTTGAAAATAGGAGACATATAACGCAAGTATTTTGTTTAAAATCAACTATGTCTTAGAAACAGAACTGCTAATGCAAAAATTGCATTGCAGTTGCGGGGACAGCGAAATTTGTTTCAAGATGCGGGGAAAATCAATAAAAATCGATGCCTTAAAGAAGCTTTGAGAATAAGAAGAGATAAATTTTCCAAAACTCAGTTATGTTTTTATTGTTCTCGGGGGAAATGCTAGAAGCATTCTTTTCTGAAATCAAACTTTCTGCAGAGTCCATTGTTCCCGGCAATAAAGAAGTAAGTCGAGTTACTCATAAAAGATTCTATGGATAATTACTTCATAAATACTTGAGAGAGATAAAAGGAAACTGCTAATCAATTTTAAAGCTTTTAAAATATATTGTTTCTCAAAAAGCATGCCTGGTCATAGCTGTATTTTACAGCTCATTTTTTCGTTTTTATTTAAAAAATGCCACTTTTGGGAACAATGGAAAAGTATTGCAAAACTTTGAATAAAAGAAATGAGGATAAAATAACGATTAAGATATTTCTACAAAACGATTAAATTTAATTTTTGTTTCTTGGAAATAATGTAACATTTGAGCTTACCTAAAGGCTGTTTCTTAAATGGCCGTATCAATAAATTATTCACCACAGATAAAAACTGCTCATCATTTTTATCAGCTCTAAAATTCAATATGTATTATAAAAGGTTTTTAACGCAGACAGTGGTTATGTAGTTGTTTTAGATGATTCAAACAAAACTAATAACTTTCTCCTTTCAAACTAATAAATTTTCTGGAAGATCTTTTCCATCAAGAGCAAAATGAAGTTTTTCTGGCTTTAAAGGCAATTGTAATTAAAATTAACACAGTAAAGATAATGCATTGCAAGTGATATTCTATCTGAATACTTATAATAGTTTCTGAATGATACCTATTTTGAACAATTTTCGAATCTGAGTCATTGTTTGATTCACAAGAAAGATAAGTATTTGAAATGATGTAAGAAAACGGTTGTTTTTTTTCAAAAAACTAGTTCAGAAATATATCAAATCCTTGTATGCAAAGTTTCTAAGAATATTTTATCATGACTTTGACAACCTATCACTTTTAATCTAATTTAATTTTTTTCATTGATATATGATATTTCGACTATAGCACAACTGATATCTGGACTTCAATAGAGCATCCACATTTGATCACATTATTGAACTGTTATTAAATATTAGTCAATTTATTTGCCTTTCTTTTGTCTCTCTTCATAGACACATTAAAAACTCTCAATTTTAGTATCATTACTGAAGAGGGAACTTAATCGAAAATAGCTTGATAGATAAGCAAGTTTTAATTTCACTAGCAATTTCCGTACAGAAATTTAAGACTGTCTATAAGGCAGAAAAAAATAGCTCTCAGATTTAAATTAGAATTACGAGCTATCATCACTTATTGCTGCTTATAAACGAACAATTTTATAGCCATATATTTTAACCAGAATCTGTTTTAGCAAGAAATTAAGCATTATATAGTTTGTTCACAGAACTTTATTTATTTACAAATGCCAGGTATTTGACAATCAAGTCATTAGAACTGAAGTACAGTCGGACCTCTATTTAACGAAGTCGCTACATCCCGAAATAAAAGTTCGTTATGTGGAAAATTCGTTAAACACAGATTTACCTTTTAAAATACTTTAAACTACACAAGATAGATTTTAAATTCATAAACACTAAATATTATTAATAAAATTAGTTTATCACACCTTTATTTTGTAAATTAATGTCTATTTGTTTTATATATCTTACCTTCAAACAGAAATTTGCAAGGAAAACAAGAATAAAACAAAACATTGTCCGGAAATACAGTGTATTTTCAATTAAAAAATTATATTAAAATTAAGTAATTTTAATGACATTATCGCATTTATTATAACAAGTAATTTTAAACTTGCATTACCACATGCGTCCTTAAATTTAATTACTGATAAAGTTTGCTAAGTTTGAGTTTTTTTGTTTGAAAAAGCGTTGTCTCTCATGATACGTCTCGCATCTTTGCAATACACCAAAATCCCCTTCAGGCGTATTTTCTTCAAGCTGTAATCCGCGTCGGAATGTGTTAAAAGAAAATTAATATGTTAAATGTGTTAAAAGAAAGAATTAGTTTGAAATGTTCAGAAATATTTTCAGAAATATGGAGAAAAAATATTGGATCACAAGAAAAAATTCGCAGAATAGAGAAATTCGCAAAATAGAGGTTCGTTAAATAGAGGTCCGACTGTAAATGAAGTTGTTGTTGTTGTTGCTGTTACTAATCTTACTAATCCTATCTGATCTAGCCTATCGGCTAGATCAGATCCATGAGACCAAAAACATCAAAAAATCCAATACAAGGAGAGGACTCTGCGTCAAATCTTCCTTTTCAAGCTCCAAGCAAGAAAGAAGATGGTCAAGGGTGAAATTATTGATGTTACATTTCCCACAAATGGGGAAGATCTTATTGCCTTGATCAAATTTAAGACACTGCAGGTGACAACTTAGGAGTCTTGACAAAGCAGTCTGCTAAACACGATTGCCCACAAAAGCCATATCTCCTCCCAGCTTTCTGCCACAATACCAGTCATGTGCTGGAGGAGATTGTCATGAAAGGGCGATGATAGATTTAACTCTTGAGCAGATCACCAAAAAAGTTAAAGTGGTTGAGGTCAAATCCATTGTAGTTCCCGGGTTACCGTAGTTCCCTCCGCCGTAGTTCCCGGGGCATCAGCCGCTTCGTTGCCGCTGAGACCAATTTGCGATGGGATTCACTGCAAATGGATATCATGGTATATTGAGAGCTCTTGCAGCAAAGTTAGAACAGAGATTGAAGTTCTATCACCAATATGAGGCCAGTTATGAAGGTGTTGGATAGAACTGATGCTATCAGTCAAAATCCAGATATCTTTATAGGCAGTGCAGGATCTTTATAGAATTTACAGACAGTGTAGATAATTGAAGTACACTCCCTTACACTGAGCAAAACTTGGTTTAGGGAGTCAAATTTGGCTAACTAGCAGCATATTTCAATCCATATCTTTCACAAATTCCTGTGTCAGGAAATATCATTCTTTAAGCAAAGAGTAAGAAATTTCTAAAAATGGATAAGCTTACATGGTAAGGCAACTAATAACCCTCTTAAACAGACGGAAAAATGATTTCTAGTTTGGAAACTCATCAGTTGACTTAATGAGGTAACATGACGTATAAACTAGAGAGCAAAAGTTGTTAAA
>OU015496.1:27981443-28106443 GCA_907164885.2 Dolomedes plantarius | reverse complement strand
GCTTAGGTTGTTGTCATCTAAGCCTTCCCAATAGGCATCTGGCAAACAACCACCTATGGTATCCGATATCTTGATCTACACACTCCACTAATTTACCATTCTTCTAAAGACAGCTCTACTTAAGAACTTCTAATTGTGTAGTTAATGAATACTAATCATTAGGTGAATTCATAAATAATAGATTTGTTCCATAACTAAATAATTCATACTCCTGTTTGCCTTGAATTAAATATATGCCATTTATTCAGCTTCAATAAAATCATGTGAAATTTAAAAGCGTTTATACATAATTAGTTTGCGAGCAAAACATTTCTTGAAAGAAAAAATTGGCTCTTATGGGGGAAAATCTCTTGTAGGTCATGTACTTTTCTCGGGTTCACATGCTCTATTTCGCGTGTTGCCATTTCAAACTTCTTCAGCCCTTTACCTCCTTTACGTAGATATCTCAAATAAGGTGAATTTCTACACGTTCTTTTTTATGATACTGATAAGCGCTAAATTACCCATCCTTCCTAGGATTAATTATTTTTACACCCCTGGGGATGCTCGATTAAAATTGTGGGAGCCCTGGACAAAAAGTCAGCCTCCGACCCTTGTAATGCCCAGTAACCGTGAGCTAAACAGGATTGGTATCTCTTCGCCCTGCAGTCTTAATGTACCTGGTTATGAATGCATCTAAAAATGGCTGTTTCGGGAGCTAACTAAGCCATAACTGATTTCCTGTTATTGAATTGAATTTAGATTATTTTTGAGTTCATTTAAGACAAATTTCTCATGTTTTATATCATCCTTACATGATTTTATCTACAGGCAGCTCAGAGACCTTGAATATTGCTGAGGAGTACTCGAGGTGAGTTGCTATAGTGGGTGATAACATATTCCAAATCAGTATGTCCAAGGAACAAATAGCAAATGTCTCCAGGCTTTTTTTCTTATCTCGCATGACTTTGGGCAGCTTTATATTCATTGAGGCGTTTTTGAAATTGTTATCTTTAACCCTTCAGCAGGCGCGCCCGTGTATAGAGTGCAACATTTTTGTAATTTTGAATGGTTTGTTTTTATATGTAAGGTTTGAATGTTTTAAGCAGTTTCTATTTATAGCTACACTCTTTCTAACGCAGGTCTGATTTTCTGACTCTTGTATTCCTTTCCATTCACTGGTAGTCGTGATTTAACCGCGGTAAACCAACGATTACTCTGGGTTGCAATACAACAAAAACAGGAGTTTATGTAATCGATCAAAAGTGCAGCTATTACACGGTATCCAGCATATCACGAAGATGGACAATCTCATTGTTTTTTAGGTTTTCGGACATAATAGAAATCGATTCGCAAGTTGTCCTTAGATCCAATAAACCGGACAGTTTTGAAATAAGGCGATTGTATCTGCATTATTTGGCCTCTAATTATAAATATATCTCAGTATTATAAACATTTTATATATTGCCATAAAACACAGAATTATTTTTTTCCATTTGAAAAACAAAAGGTCTATTACAAAAGGAATAATCAAGGTTGAAACAGACGTTGCACTTTGTGCCACGTGCGCCTGCTGGTGTTCCAAAAATTGGCGCGCCCGCTGAAGGGTTAATAAAAGGAATGCTGCATGGAACTCATCTTGAAGCATACGTAACTGAAGAACAAACATAACTGAAGATTCATCTTCATTAATATTTAATAATTTCATTATTTTGCTTGAAGAAATTCGGTATCACGAAATTAACAAATTGAAAACTGCTCCTGTCTTCATTTATTTACAAGCTTTTCAATAAATAAAACTGAGCAATTCACTCAAAGTCCTAATCAAATCAAAATCCGCTATTTGTTTGTAAAACAAAGAGATATTGTGTCAAAGTCTAAAAAATGTAATCGAAACTTAAAGCTTGACAAAAGCAGGCAATAAATCAAATATATTGTATTATAAAAAACTAAAGATGAAAACACGTTTTCTAATACGCTACATAAAAGGGTAAGAAAAGTAAGCAACTTTAAAAAAGATTTGTGGATAAGAAGTTATACATTTTTCAAAATCTCTGTTATATTTTATAGTTCTCTTGAGAAATGTTCTTTGCCCCGTTTTGCTCAGTTTCGAACTTAGTGTTGGGATTTCCGAGTGCCAGCAAAAGAGGTATAAGTCATGATCGACGAATTCTTACATTTAGCTTGACAGAGAGAATAACATTTCATCCCATCTTTGTCAAAAGATATTCCAATATTTACTTATCACGTCGAAACATATTTCTACTTGTTTCTGGTGTTATCCCCCACACTCATTCAACATTAAAAAATTCAAAAAAAATTTTCTCGCTGAAATTGTATATAATTGAAACAAAATGTTAGCCTCAGAAACTTCCATACCAATTTATGAGAAATGTACTTTAATAAACTTCTGTAAATTACTCTCAAAACCTTGAATAAAAAGTTCAAGTAAAAAATATCTTTCGAACAAAAAAGTTTCGATGAAAAAAGTTTAAAGAGGAATTTCCTTAAATTTCTGACATTTAAGGTGTGAATTTTAACGATAAGGGGTAAATTTTACCAATTTTTAAAATTAATATTTTAAAGAAATTTTGTTATAATGTATTTTTTGATAATTTCCCACCTGTCATAAATAATTTGGAAGGTTTTGTAAAATGTATATACGGCTTCTGTACCAATGTAACATAATAGCTTGTCAAATTCAAGAAAAAGGGTCATAAAATACACTGCTGGCCACCCAAATTGCAACACCAAGAAATACAAGAGATATCACAACAAAATTTATTTTGTAGATAACATGTTGACCAAGTATCAAATGATTAAATTTATAGACTTCTGTGAAGTGTGGTTCCTGCCAAAATCAGTAGCCAGAGTAGCCGCCATTGTTGGAGATCACCGCTGCCACACGCCTCGGCATTGATTCAAAGAGACTTTGGATGAGTTCTTGGGGTACAGCAGACCAAGCAGCTTCCACACGTTACCAAAGTTGATCTGCTGTGGCAGCTGGGGATGGAATCTGGGTCAATCGTAGAGCAACCATGGATCACATGTTTTCTATCGGCGAAAGATCCCGAGAGCGAGGCGGCCAGGGAAGCAATTCAATCTGGCGATTGACGAAGAACCGTTGGACAATGCGTGACACGTGTGGTCGCGCATTATCCTGTTGAAATATGGCTGTGGGCAAGCCCTGAAGGTAAGGAAGGACAACTGGCTCCAACACCTAGGAGATGTAGCGCTGGCTGCTTAAAGTACCGGGAATTAGTACTAGAGGTGTGCGAGAGTGATATCCAATACCGCCCCATACCATAATACCCGGTGCAGGACTAGTGTGGCGGTGCATAACGCAGCTGTTCAGCATGCTCTCTTCACGGTGTCTCCAGACTCGAATGCGACCATCGTGGTGTTGCAGACAGAAGCGTGACTCGTCAGTAAAGACAATTTCATTCCATTCTGCCGTCCACATCCTTCTGTCATCGCACCATTGGCGGCGGAGACGTCTGTGGTTCTGCGTCAAGGGTAGACAAAGCAATGGACGTCTTGCGGACAGACCACTCTGCTGTAAACGGCGTCGAATGGTACGCGCAGACACTGGATGATGCGTTACAGACTGCATGTGCTGTTCTATGGTTCGTGATGTGACTGAGCGATCCGTCACTGCCATGCGCACAATTTGCCTGTCATCACGTGAAGTGGTGCGCTGAGGTGGATGCGATCGAACACGCCGGTCCGTCGTACCCTTCTGCATCCAACGATCACATATCCGCATTACAGTTGTTCGATTTCGTCCAACACGACTACCGATTTCCCTGAAAGATAATCCACAATCTCGGTAGGCCACTATCCTTCCTCTGTCGAACTCGGATACTTGATCAAAAGATGATCGCTGTTTTCGACGAGGCATAATTGATCGTTGTTTTGAAAAAATCACAAGAAAAACACAATTGCCGAACTTGAAATCGTCGAAATCTCCGAGCCTTAAATAGCGCTTTGACGTGGCGCCACAGGCGCGCGTGATGTGCGTCTGCGCTGAAATTCTAATCATTTGCATATCTCACTTCCGCTAATGCATGTTGTAAATTTCATGTTATTTGCATGTTTCCTTCAGGGTGTTGCATTTACAGTGGCCAGCAGTGTACAATTACAACTAAAACTAAACTAAACTCGTGGCGCAACTGTCCGCTGTGAACCAAGGCGGGCGGTACCCATATCCGCTTTCTATATCGTGGGATTGGGGTGCCATACAGTATATGTCTCAGTCAGGTGATCAACTTGACGTGGGACCCCCAGTGTTTAGTTCCTAAGCATGCTTGGTCCTCATTTTATCGAACAACTTAAGGAATGAAAGGCTGAGTCGACCTTGCCCAGTCGCAGGGCGGAACCCTGGATCTGTGGGGTGGCAGCTTGACGCTTTTAACCACTTCGCCACCGGGCGTCATACAATTACAACACTCAATTCAAATTTCGAAGGCATGGAACAGACTTCTTTTTAAGAAGCTATGTATCAAGTAACAAAACATCAACGAACAATGACGACCCCAAAGGATTCAGGAAGAGTCTATGACTTCTTTTCTGTACCAATTTTCACCATTATTTCATTCATTTGTATCATTTTATTTCGTCTTTTTTTGCTTTCCATTCCTAGCTTCTATTATCCCTTCCTTCACGTGTTTCTCGGTTGTGTTATTGCTACTCTTTACAGTTTTTCTGTTGTGGGAAAGGCTGCGTTCTTATAGTGCACCTTCAAGTCCCCATTCCTTGCAATTGTGCATTTTTTTAAACCAACGAAGAAATTCGCATATTCTTCATCACATTACTTCGAACATTCGAATATTTCATCAATTTATTCTTTACCATGAAATTCTAAAAAAAACTGTATTAAAAAATTTACTATAATTGTTTTTAAATCTACCTTGCCCGCCTAATACTTTATCAAGAAAATAATAAGAACAGCGCTAAAATTGTAGGATTAGGCATTTAATGTTACTATGTAACAAGAAGCGGACAATTGTTTCAGAAGATACTCAGTGGTCTTCCACGGTGCGATATAAAAGCAAGGAAAAAGACTTTTCTTAGCTGTTATTTATTTTATTTTATTCTATCTCGGTACTGAGGATGGCCGATGAGTTTTTGTTGATAAAAACGTTTGCTTGTCGTTTGATTATAACATTGTCTGTCAAATTTTGATGTTGTTTTATTAACATTCTTGACTAGTTTTTGTACTTTCTTTTCCTCTTTACCCGTAGGTCTTAAACAAGTAACAATATTGTGCGTATGTTTGGAAACTAGCAGATCTGGTGGTTATGTTGTATCTTAAGCAAAGACTGTATTTATAAGAGTGAGAAAATGTGGCGATATGGGCATATTAAGTTAATATTTTTCCTCCAAAATAAATTATTTTATATTTTCTGATCATATGCAGATTTATTCCCATGCAGATTGAAGTAACTAATGGACAGTAAACTTATGATAATGTATTCCTGCGTCTAATTCAAACTTTTTGATTTACTTTGATAACACAGTGACCTTATTCTTATCCGTCTCACATATTTTCTGATCTCTGATCGCAGTCATGCCATACATGGAGAATACTCTTTTTGTATTCTATAAAAAATTTCACACAAACCTTAACTAAATAATTCTTATTTTTCATATATTTCTTTAACCCTTCAGTGGGCGCGCCCGGGTACAGAGTGCAACATTTTCGTAATTTCGTTTGTTTTTACATGTTTTCCTCTCCATTCATCTTCTGCGACTACCTGAATCTCATCAAAATTCCTTCCCTGCTATTCCCTCATTACATGCTTTTGTGGCGTTTAATAATTGGTGTATATGGGGTGTAATTTGAACTTTAAAAATATTACTCATTACTAATTAAAGTTAGGACAACATCTTAACAATCACTTACTTCTACTAACAGTTAATATCTAGTTTCAATTAGATTTACTTCAATAATAGCCATAGTGGTTAGCACATTTTAAAGACGTGCGTTGTGTGTAGCAATAACCCATAAATATAATTATAAAACTGGTTCGACTTACTGTTGCATCACTGTGGTGATTAATGAGCCAAAAATAAATGAGATTAAATCAACTAAAATTACTTATCTAACATTGGAGCACATCTAAAAATAAAATTACTTCTCCTAAAAGAAAAAGCTTAAAGAATTCAACTCTGCTGAAATAAAAAAAACCTAAAACTAAAAATTAGAAAATAAACTCCAATGCAAGGAACGACATGACAAATTATACATTAACATAACAAATTTATTCATTTCGATCTCCTTCACATGATTACACTATATCTTAACAAAATGGTTAACCACCTGAGGATTCCAACATTTCCTCCCAATAAACTCATATTAATCACAAAAAACATCTGAATATTTGCAATACAATTTTCTATTAATATAACCTTTACTATCATGGTGGCTGGTGAAAAAAAAACGTTTAAATGAAAAGTGATAAAAAAAATCAAAAGAAAAACTAAAGAAAAATTCAATAATTAAAAAAAGGGAAAATTAAAATCATATTACCAAATTAAATGCTGCAGCAAAAAAATAAAACTATTGGGGAGGTTTGGTCCCTAAGCAGGGAGCCCCTATCCGGGGTCCCACGCCCGTCTCGCTTCCAGTCTCGGATCCAGAATCTTTTTTTCAAACTCCCCCGCTCCCGAGTCACCGCTCCATTCCCTGCAATCGTCCGCAGCCCGTATGACTGCAAAGAGTCCGCTAGCGCGCCAACGATTTGGAACATAAAGTTCGAGTGAAAGGTTGCAGGCCACAATTTCTATCCTCTGGAACTGTAGTCCAATTTTATTTCATCTTCTGAACTCGTACCAACGTCATATTAGATTTTCTCTGCGCTACCTCCATCCACAAGACGCTGTAACCTTCCGCACGTTCTGGTATTCTAATCCTTTCTCCTCTCTGACTCGGGGGGGGGGGGGGCTTGGTTGTGCATCACGAAGAAATGGCGAAGACCGGGCATATCAAATTACCAAGGACGGCGGACAGCAAAAGATAGCGACCGAAGCCTGTTGCTAGGCACAGCGCCTGTTTTAGGGAAATAAAGAAAAACAAGAAATAGTAATAAATTTTTGCCATTTATCCAAATTTCTTCAACCTTTGAAGTAAAATTCACCAACCAAATATACATACCAGCCACCTTACAAGGTTTATAAATTTATCAATATTTTAACAATATAACATGTGATGATCTATTTCAACTTAATTCTTCACAATGTCAAAACATTTAGAGAAATTTGCGCACTATTCTCCAAATGCGATGACATTAATCAAATCAATTAATATTTGATCATCACAAGTTTAACCATCAAATGTATTTAGCAGAGGCTTAATAAATTTATTACAAAGCACAACCGTTACTAATATTTAATTACTTACTTTACTAACTTAATTATCTCAAAACTCGATATTAAAATAAACGTTAATTATTTAATAAACTATTAATTATCATCACCACACTTTCGTTTCATATATATATATATATATATATATATTCGCCCATTCGGAAAGCGTACTTGTTAGAATTTGACGTAGGGCAGGGCACCATGAGAACATCTGGATTGAGCAAGGGCGCCCAGAATCGCAAAAGTTTGGGAACCTGTGACATAAGGAATTATTTTTCCTCTAGCTACCTGTACGCTGGAGATATATATTTTTGCACATAGAGGAGGAACGCTTCTGTTTAAACTCTTAAAACGATTTCATAGCAGAAGGAACTCATCTCCTACGGGCATATTATAGGGCAGGCATAATTTCCATGGCCTACGATTTAAGAATTACTGATCTAATCCATAACCAGTAGATTAGCATATTGAGTACTTAAAAGTCATTATGTCATGTACAGATCTAGATTGGCGCAGAACACGCAATTTATGCTTTCATACTATGTATATTTCAAATGTCCATTTGCATAAATTTTCATATTTTGTAAATTTTAACCTATGTATCCAGAGGGAGCACTTCATAAACGTATCATCAGTCCACACATCTTCAACTTGCTTTGTATTCGTAAAATCTGAGGATAATTAGATGAGATAACGAAATTATTTTAATATGTTTCTTTGAGATGAAAGTGGAGCCCATTTGCAAAATTTCCCCCGATAAAAGCCTTGAAAGCGGAGCGTTTATTTTTCTGTGCTTATTTACATTCTAAATATCCGTATATTTTCACTAAATCCAACCATGTATAATATAATGTGCCCATAATATAAATTATTATTTGAAACGTAACAGAAATAAATAATGTTTATTTCATAACCAATTACGTCAGCTAACAACATCTGATACAATAATTATATTCAGTTCGGTTTTAGGAATATTGTATTTCCTGTTTCATCCTAACTACGCTGCATTTATTTCAATAACTTTATATCTCTTTTAGATTGTTACTCATTCGGACTTTTTCTGCTAAAATATTTTCGTATTAAATCTAACTAATAGTACTGCCAAATATTAAACTAGTTAGTTAAACGAGTTAGAAATACTAGCCAGAGTACTTAGAAACCACAACTGTTAAGGGGATAGTGAACATTACAAAGCGATTTTTGAAATTTTTGTCTCAGCGATATGAAATTTTGCATATACATTCATTAAAGCATAACTATATCAAAAACCTTATAAAATTTTATAAATATTTTAATTTCTTATATATTTTAAAAATTGAAATTATTATTTATTTAAATGCTCCTTGCGATCCAATTTTTAACTCCCCCCCCCTTAATTTTGCATTTATATTGCTTATAAATACATTTTGAAACATAGTTATGTATTACTTTGTGCTTTCGTTGAATAGTTAATTTTTAGGAAATATTTTTATGCTTGTAATCTCAATTTTCGTTAAATTTTTGTACTTTTCTACACTTAAGGCTGCTATGTACTAACCCCATTGGATTCGCTCACTTCAATGTTAACCTATGGAGAAAATTTGTCCACGGATTGCCGACTTGGATTCAAAGATTTTTTTTAAAAAAATTGTACTCCGTCATAGAGAAGGAAATTTTACATTTGTGTACATTTTTCGTTTTTTTAAAAAAAAATGCAATTAATATTTTAAAATTTAAATTATTCCTGGAAAAATCTGGTATAGTGTGTTTTAAACGCTCATAAATTCCTTCGGAGGACAAAATTTATAAAATGAATCCTGCAGCGCTTTGCAGAAAAGTTCAGGATATCTGACAATACCAATTTTATTTGTCTATCAGCATTTATGTACCTGTAAATAGATGACAAAAATATGTTTTAAATCAAAAATTTGGGGGCAGCGCTTAACCCCCCCCCCTATATAGAGAGAGAGCCATTACAATCCCTCAAAATGTCAATCCTAAGGGAGGGTGGAATTCTCGAACTGTCAACTGGACTCCTCCCACCACAAGAGTCTGCAAGAAGAGGAAAAGGGAAATACGATTTTTTTTCTTAGTACATAGCACCCTTAAGTTAATCTTTGATAATCTGAATGATGTCAAAACCTGAAATGGATACATAACTTTATTTTAATGTATTAGAGGAGTCTTTATTATAAATTTTATAAAATGTCGTCAAAAATTATGACGCAAACAGCATTTCAAAAACTTGCAAGTCTGGAAATCATTCATTTTGAGAAAAAGCAGTTTAGAAGATGTTTTTTTCACCTACCTTTAACATTAACTTTTCTAAATCCACCAAGTTTTCATTTTACTTTTCACTACATATTTTAAAGGCATTTTATTCCAATATTTACATATTTTTAAATCATTAATACACCAAAAACAATTCGATTTTTGGTAATATGAAAGTACACCACCCCCTCAAACACGAAATTCTTTTAGTACAGCGAAGTATAAAAAAAAATTATGGGTTTTATTTTTCTACTTTTTTCCATTTTTGCAGCATCTTCAGATTTTAATATCAAAGTTCTTCTTTTATCAAATCCATGACTTTAGTTGGGACACGGCAGTATCAGCGATAAAGACACCAAGTCACGTGATGTGAAAGAAAACATAATGACATAGAGGAGGAAATAAAAAAAGTGATTTCTTCCCATTATTTCTTCTCCTTTATACGTCAATGAAACTCCGAAGTGATCATAAATTGCAGTACACACTTATTCTTTAAATTGTCCGATTTCATAGAGAAGAAACCGCCTTTTTTAAAAGTTTGGAGCCCAACATACGTGGAATTGCTCTCTTAAATGCTTTGAAAGAAAATATCCAAGAAAGAGATTTTAAAATAAACTATACTTGGATTTTAAATGCGACTTGAGAAAAAAAATAAAAGACGACAGAGTTAAAATTTAACGAGTTGAATCAAATGATGCATGGGTTGGATACAAAGCCGGAGTTCTAATATGTCTTTACGACTCTGGCAACTAAAATTCAGTATTGTTGTTGTTGTTGTAGTTTGTAATGCCTACTTGCCGGGACAGGAGGGCAATCCAGTGCAGATCCTTATAGGCTAGTGGAATGAGGGTTGTGGATCCGGTATATAACGGCACCACAAGTGTAGGAATCTGATTTTGCCCGGTGCCCCCCTCAATTTTGACCGAGCACCCACAGGGACGACATCTGGGGGGATCGTAAACATTCCCACCCTCTCTAGCCTCATATAGGGACATTCCGGTCTACGGATTTAATGTGCCCATATCCGGCCTAGACACGGAGGTACTGAATGGCGCCATTTCCGGATTCGATCCGAGCATCCTCAGCACAGAAAACTACCACTTGGTAACCTAATTCTTCATAAATTTCCTTATTATACTGTACAAACAAATTTTTAAACAGATGCGAGAGTTACTGTTGCTGTTGTTGCACATCCCCAAAGACTAGCAGGGCTATAGCCCTACTAGTCCATGACTTTGTACACCCTAAGGTAATCTAGTACCATCAATGGATAGGCAGCTAGATCCCGCATGGAGAGTCCCAGGTAAGCAAGAATATGTACAGGGGAAGCCGGCTCAGTAGTAGATCACTTGGAGCAGACTTAGAACCCTCAGAATATGTCAAAGATCTAAGATGCCCGCTGAAAAAGCAAGTAAGAATGGTTTGATCTTGCCTGTTACAACTCAGTGCCAGAGAGCCACCCGGTCAATTACTCTGATACCGGTGGTGCGCCGGTGGAACGAGACAAGTGGTTTTATTTCTTCATTTAGTTCTGGAAAAAAGCTCTATTTAGGTGAGAGGCGCAGAAGGCACCAAAGCTTCACAAGCACCCTCTTTCGCTAAGGAGTCTGCGATCTCACTGCCCTCGATGTCAACATGAAAAGGAACGCACTGAAGGTGGATCCGATGAGACAAAGATAGACGCTTCAGCTTTTTAATAATAGTCACCCCTATATTAACCCTTATTATATGCCAACTGGGCGAGTTACTAGTGATGATCATTACAAGGTTTGATGATGTAACAATCAACACATTTTGCCCTATCAGGGTTCGATATCTTAAGAATTTTTTTTAATGCGCGGACATGGGGCAAAAGGAAGAGAATAAATCTGTAATTGTGTGTAAATGTGGTCATTTAACACCTCAGAAAACCTTTGCTAATAAAGAACGTAAGATATTTAATAAATAGATAAATGATAAAAGATGGATAAACAAAAATTGATCGAATCTCGCTTGGATTATAAAATTTTTCTTTTCCAGAGCTAAAACCTCTAAATAACGCAATAGTAGTCCCCCCCCCCTACGTGACATCTGACAGCATTTACTTCGAATAAGTAGCTCTAATTGTACTACCAAAAGCTTACTTTTAATCCAATGCATTGGATGAATAAATGGAATCCGGTCTAAGTTCTCAGCTTCTTCAACCAGCTAAGTCTCTCCTGCTATACAATCGAAAACAATATTATTTTCTCAAGAAGGAAGAGGAAAAATCTGCCTGAAATAAATAATTTCTTACATTTTGGTTGATAAATCTTAACCATTTTTTATTTCACTCATTGTAACATCACTCAAGATCTTTTTGGGAAGCCTGACATTAAAGTAATTGTCAAGCCCACAGAACAATCTAGCACTCGATGAAGAAAATTTCGAATATAAGCTTAGTTCTATAGCAGCATTACTCAGTTTATTCATGAAAGGTAGATATGATGGTCTTCTGGTATGGAATAATTTGAAATAGTAAAAATTTATTTAGAAAACCAGTCGTTAAACAATATACTTCACAATTTATTGTCTACTTTCGTTTATAGCCGCTGGGTTTTACTGAGCTAAAAGTTATTATCAGAAAACTTTACCACTCATACCGATTTAAAAAAATATTTTTCATGAAATTCAAATGTTTCTAAATACTCAATAAATTTCTTTATAAAGTTAAAATTATTTGTTCTTGGTACTTTAAAATTCAAAGGGAATTAGTTATTCTTAAAAAAATATCAGCTGAATTAATATTTCCTGCTTTTACAAGTCAGATAAAGCAAAAAGTTGAAGTGTTTTTTTTATGTCGTTACGTTTTTTTTTACTTAAGGACATTACTTAATTCAATATCTTATCTTAAATAAACCATTTGATTAAATCCAGAAGTAAATATCACTAATTATGCGGCTAGGTTCTTGATTTTTCCTTCGTGAAAAAAAAATTAGATCGTTTCTACTGCATAAATCAAAAAGAATTATTTTTTGATTCAAATCATCCAGAGTTACCCACTTAAGCATGTAGATCAATGTAAGAAGAAAAATACAGGAGAAATTTTTTAAGGACGGAGAATCAAACTTTGCAGAACAATACGGTTTCGACAAAAGGACTTATTCGGTTAAAGTTTGACAACTTAAAAGGAAGAAAATTTTAAGTTTTCTTTCCCGTGAATTATTTTGAAAACATTCTTAAAATAATTTCGTCTTTATCAAGTTTTCGCATTTTTTCCACTTTCATTCATTTAAAAAAAAGCAGACATAGCTTTGGAACATTTTTATTGAATTTGCGTAAGTTATTTCATTGTTATACCTCTCTCTTTTTATTAGTTTGGAAGAAATCAATCTTTCAAAATGTTTAAAGATTTCAATTTTTCCCCCCGCCCTTGATCAACGAGTTAAAAACTTTTGAAAACACTTTGATTAATTAATGTTTTTTGTCGATAGAACTAGCCGAAGCAACGAGTTGAAAATGTATTTACGAAGTAATGTCAAAGGAAATTTATTATGATAGAAGGTGTTACTTACATCAGCAAGAGAGCTACTGTTTTATGCTCTCATTTTTATGCTTTTTATTGAAATTTTGAGTTTGTTTATGCATTTAAAAATATATTGATCTCTTATAAATATGACAGTCAGCGGGATATGGCTGAAAAAAATATTTTTTAGAGTGTTTTTCCCTAACTAGCTAAAAAAATTGAATTTGTAATTTTACTTCATATCTTTATCAAGTGATATTTATTAGAAAAAGGTAAAAATAATTTTTCACGTTAAAATAAATTTGAAATCATTAATCAATGTCTAAGAACGATATAAACAGTACACTAATTGTATAGGAGAGACGCACATAAAATGTTTTGCTTGAATAAGCCGAAGTTATAAAATCAGATGATTTTTATTTTTAATTTATTAGCATATGACAAACCCGGAATGAATCTTCTCAACTAGGGCCATTCGTTGATACCCATATCGTTATATTCAGAAAGGTTTCTTTTCCCTCTGTTTTCAACCTCGAATCGTCGACTATCTTCCATAGTCTACGACCATGCTTTGCCATCTCTTCAAATATTTGACTCTCTGAAGCAGTCTTTTTTTTACACAGGGTTTCACAAAAATGTGTAGGGCCCTGGACAACCTAGTGTTTACACTGTTGGAACTGGGGGTGATCGGCTCGAATCTCTACAATCGTAACTGAATGATCTCGGGTCTAAGCCGGGTAATCTATAGGACGGAAAGACTCTTTGTTAGGTTTGTCGGAGTTTGGGGAAGCTACGATCCCACCAGATGTTGTCTGTGGGGGGTGATGAGTCAAAATTGTTGGGACAATGGGTAGAATGTCTACTTCCGACCTTTGCGGTGCCAAATAGCCGTGAGTTAAAAAGGAACCTTTCTTCTTCTATAGACCAAGTTAGGATTTATCCGGACAGGGACAAATACAACAACAGCAAAAGTGCTTAACTATTGTGGCTCACCTTCCATTTCAATGCTTCTTCGTTTAACTCCCTCTAATGCTGCGTTTGCATTCATGTACTCTGCTCTTCTCTGCCTTGGGGAAGCCAGTGATTTACGTTCACTGCGTACTCTGTATATGCGTGGATCGCCTCCTCTTTCGGTCCTGCTACAGAGCATCAAAGAGCCCGGGATCCCGGGGGTCAAATGGTGTCAATGGGGGCGAGGGACACGGCGTGTAGGGTTACCGTGACTAATGTGATGACAGAAGTGGGGGGGGTCTCCATGCAGAGAACTCTGCATGAATGCATATGCACCATAAGGTGCGCTCTAACAACAACACTTTTCTGGTTCTTGCTGAAGCAATGGATAACTGGTAACGCACTGGAAGACAATTTACGTCATGACCTTGCACTATAGGTTTGCTGTATTATTGTCCTATCTTTGATCCATCTTTGTTCACTAACTGGTGACGCCTTTTTTTTCGATTTGCATACACTATTACAGTCATGCGCAAACTTTTTTCGACATCGACCCACTTTCCTTGGATCAAAATAAATCAGTCGACCCCCTATGAAAAATTTTTGGTAATAGCAATTTTTAAAAAAATATAGGAAAATTTTAAAAAAACAGGAAGAAATAAGTCAATTTTACAAAATATTTTAAAAATAAATGGATAGTAGATTTTCGGTATATATTTACTTTGCAGAATAACGATAAAAAAATGCCTCGCTTACCTTCTGTACTTGTTTTTGGCAAATCTTAGACTAAAACTTCATATTTAAATATTAACTTGTTGGTACCCTGTCCAAACATGACGGCCGGATAGTGAATAAATGTGAATAGTGAATAAATGTGAATAATAGTAAATAGTGAATAACACACAAATTATACTCAATACATCATTGTCAAACGTTGAACATCATAATATTAAGAATAGAGAAATACACTTTAAAAATTGCTGTAAGAATTTTTATTTACTATTATAATTACTGTAAGACTAATTAATTATATTTACTGTAGGAATAATTACTTTATGAGGAATTTTACGTATTTTCCTGTGCCAGCCGACCAGTTTTAAAACAGCCCAAAATGAACATTTACAAAACATAGGTACATCCTTTCCTTACGTACTAATGTTTTGGGCTAACTCAGATCTTTAATTACCATTGAGAAATTGAAGTTAAAATGTGTCACAAAGTTACCCCGCCGAGTGGGGCTACTTTGTGACATCTGTGTTTTCGGCTTGAAATCCAAGAGGAAAAATTACAAAGTTAGACAGTAAAATGCATATCAAAAGCTTGATGCACAATTAAATATACTTGTTGCAAATATTGGATATCTTTATCTATATCTTTGACATCAAAGATACCTCGGGTGCACAGGATGGCAATCAGTTCTTTGAAAAGATGAGGAAATTCGTCTTTCGGCACATTCTGCTCCTTCAGGTAGTTTTTTTTCCAGATAGTCAATACTTCTTTCTCTCCAATGGTATTTTACAGCAGTGCTCCGCAACCGCCGTGCTGTGGCACACTAGTGTGCCGCGAGGTGATCTTGACTGTGCCACGGGGATTTTTGCGATAATAATAATTAAAAAAATTAACCACTGCATTAGTTAGAAATTTTTCTAAGTAAAATATTCCTCTAACTTTTCGCTAATGTGTAATTTCTTTGGGTCGAGATTATACGCAAAACAAAAACATGTTGTTACCATACATTGTATGTATGCTCGAGCATCATATGTCTGGATTTCAGTTAAGAAAGAATATCCACAAATTTCTCACAAGGCCATTGCAATTTTGCTCCTTTTTTCTACGACATACTTATGCGAACAAAGTTTTTCGGCACTGGTTCTAATAAAAAATGGCAAACGATCATGTTTAAAGGGTCTTGACCATGAACTTCGAGTAGCTCTTTCTAATATAGAGCCAAATATAAAACGTACATATGTTCATCAAAACAAGCAAAAATATCTCATTAATAAATTAGTTATGTATAAATTAACTTTGATTTATTAGGCCTAAGTGAAGACCAAAAAACAAATTTTAATATAAAAATTTAAAGAGAATTTTTTTCTTGTAAACTATAACTTTATATTTTTGTTCTTGTGTTGTTGTAGAATTCAAAATGATTTATATAAAACTTAAAGGATTATAATTATCTTGATACATAGAGCTATTTTATTGTTTTTTTAATCTAATAAAAACATATACGTATTTATTATAATTTATGTATTTGCAAGCTTTTTCTTGGGGTGTGCCGCGGAATTATCGAAAAAAAGTTGTGCCGTGGAAGATAAAAAGTTGCGAAGCTCTGTTTTACAGGACAGAAAAATGCAAAATCGAGAGGCTGGAGGAGGTGGGTCGACTTTGTGGGTTATTTCGTGACAGTGTCAATGTATCACAAAGTAGTCCCGCCACCTTTTGATATTTAGGTTATGTTCTCATATCTCCCGGAAATATAACTGCACAAAATTTATATTTCTCCACAATCTAACCAACATTATTGACACTAAAAATTAATTACCTATGGTAGTTGGTTGTATAAGGTGTTAGCCTTCAGCACACAAAGCTTCCGAAGTTTGAGTCAATAACTTAACAACAGGTTTGAACAATGCACTGGCCAGCGAAGACAAATGGTGCACAGAAGCTTCGAACACCGACCACTATTTGTCTCTGTATCTCCTTCAAGCTGTTGAAGCTGTTTTTTGCCTACCTGGTATCACGGGCGAGGCGCAAGATCCGAAATAAGAAAAAAATTACTATGTGTCACAAAGTTACCTCTGCAGTCACAAAGTAACCGTCTTACGGTACTATTCAACCCAATAGGAAGAGAGATGGTTACTCAACAACGTGAAATAAACAATTTCCGTCAGGTTTAATTCTATATCTCACAAACATAAAAATGAGAGAGAGGGAGAGAGAGAGAGCTAGAGAGATTCCTCGGTATAAAGAAATTAACGTGTTCATGCGGCCTCGTGCTTAGTAACTATCTAAAGCCAGACTGAAACGTTACACTGAGCAAGCGCAGAAACGAATTAATGTGTTTATGCGGCCTCATACTTAGTAATTATCTAAAGCCAGATTTCAACATGCCATTTAGCATGCGCAGAAAGAAATTTTTTAATTTTAAATTATCGCTAATTTATAGAAATTGCAGTCATAAGACCAAATTTGACACATCTATAGATTAAAATCTTTCGTTTAAGACAAAAATGAAGTAAATGGATGCAGTAGCTTTCTCTCACGAACTGCCCAAAGAATCGGCTTAGCAATTTAAATATATAGATGCGAATTTATATTTCATTTAGGTAAAAATTAACAAAATTTAAAATTTAAAAAATTGTGCGGTCGGGGGACCCTCGTCAGGAACGAAGTTCCTTACATTATTTTTTCAACTCTAAACGTGATTTAATATGTAGATTTCTATTGATTATATTAGTGTCTTTTTGTCACGCCAAAAAGCTCAGCCCTCTTTTATTCAACCAACCAACTCTCTCTCTCTGTCTCTCTCTCTCTCTATTTTATTAAAATTAAAAATTTTAATATATAAATTAATTATTTTTATTAAAATAAAAAATTTTAATATATAAATTAATTATTTTTATTAAAATTAAAAATTTTAATATATAAATTAATTATTTTTATTAAAATTAAAAATTTTAATATATAAATTAATTATTTTGATTCAGATGTTACCTAGCAATATTTTTAATCGGATTAATTTTATTATTTAATCACCAACAAAAAAAAATTAATGACACAATATAAATCCCGTGTGAATTAAAACAATAACGAACAATAAATAAGTTTAAACAGAAAGACGCGATTCCATAGGGACGGTATAAAATCTTTCAAGTAAAGTATTTACAACTGGTCGAAGTTTATATAAACGAGTAGCCATGAGGGTCATCATGTGGTGGTTGTTTACTGTTGTCATTAAAGTGTAGAAATTCTCTTATCTTTTCAAAGCGTTTTAATGACATACATTCTTTTATTACATCATTGCCTATGGCAGGTGACCAATATGCCCTAGTGTTTGGTACATGTACAATAGACATCATTATACAAATACCAATGTATTGTTTAATTTCTAAATTCGTTACATTGACACACTTTTCTGGGGTTTTTTGCACACTGAATAAATTTGTTTCTAGAACTATATGCTCAATCAAATCTTTTGTAAAAAGATAACTAAAAAAATTTAGAGGTGTGTTTAAATTCATAATTTCAGGAGCGAGATTCTCGTCACCTCGGAATAAAATTTGATCATCATTTAGAAATAAATTAGTTTTCTTCCAGTTGATTGCAGGCTTTGTTCTCCCTGTATTACTTCTATTAGTTTTTGGTATGTTCCCACCATTAGGCATATCAAGAACATCGCTATTATCAAGTAATGATACCTCATCTTCCGAATCACTACTACCATCAAAAACTTCATCACAAACTTTGTTTGGTTTATAATTAGTATCACCTGTGCTGCCATCGCTTTCTGAATCAGATCGATCTTCACTATGATCACTCTACAATCTGTTCATAAGTTCCTCAATTTATTTCTGTGTTAAAAACTTTCTTTCCGCCATTTCCTTAAAAAAATGGCGTAAGCACACCATGTATCATTTTTGGTACATAAAATTGAAATTATACTTGAATTTTTTATAAAAGATTAAAGAAGTATTTTATTAATAATTATAAAAGCTACGTACCTCTAAAATATATTTATAAAACTTTCAAAGATGTAAACTGACTTTAAAATACTGAAAATATAGCAAATACTAAGGCAGAACTGGTATGAATTAAACGGCTATCTTTTACTGAGATCACAGTTGTATTCCTGCTGCCATCTATACTACGAAAATGTAACTAACAATGATTATAAGCTTTGCTATGATGTTTCAAAATTAATACAAGGTGCACAAGTGGAAAAAAAATATTGCTTTTTAATATAAAGGGAAAAAATAACTTATGTATCAAATTTGATACAGTGTGCAGTGAAGGGTTTTAAAATTGCTGGACTGCAGAGGTCCGCAGGCCGATGCGATAACCATTCAGCCACAAGAGTCCTTGAGAAAAAGCTTTTATGAAGGGGGCATAACGCATTTTCGTTACGTGACGATTCCTGCCAGTTCACTCTACTGTACGCCGCGTAAAAAAACTTCGTTCCAAAAAGAGCATGATTGCTGAATTATTGGTATATTTCAGACAAATTTTTTAATCAAATAATTCAGTACGATACAAATTTACTTCAAACTATCCGCGTCCCAAAGTTTACGCACCACTGCACCATTCTTCTACCTTCACTGTCCCACTTGTCTTTTAATTTTTTTTTATACTGAATATTTTAACATTTAGTGTTTTCACGTTTAGTGTTTGCTCACAATACACGAGAGTAATGATGGTTCATTTAGGGAATAGAAGAACCTTAAGAAATTCTCTTTAATTAACAGTAAAATAGGATCAGTTAGAGTTTCAAAAGCTAATCCAGCTTTCTTATTCTGCTTCTGTGGTTGAAAGATAAATAAGCTTTTGGAATTCAAATTTCCCTTATATTTCAGTTAATTATAATGTTTTTTTCTATTTCTTAACTTGTTTCATCAGCTTTTGTGCTGTTTTCCCTACGATTGTTCAGTTATTTTTATTTACTTATATTTTTTAATTGTATTTCATCTGATTTTCGTCAAATGGCTCAATTGAAATCAAAATTTATTTTGTGATATTTTATTGGTGATATTTAGCAAAATGCTTCAAAATTAGGAAAATATAAACTTTTTTCTAGCTGAAACGAAATTTTTCAATTTATCTATCCACATTTTCCCAAGATATCGCTACTCCCGAGGCAGTAGCAAGGTGTATTACTCCTTTATTTAAGGTAGTTGTAATGCATACTATTCATACCGGGTGTCCCAAAAATGACCGACGATTTGAAAAATCAATTAAAGACAAACGGAAGGTGATAGAAATGTACGGTTCGCTGCATTCTGCTTAGGCAACCAGAGAATTTATTCTCACAAATTTTCAAAATTAGTTACAAAGTTCGCCAGCAGATGGCGCTGCTGACTTGGAAAAACTATAAAACGATGTTTTCAAAGGAAGAAACATACGCAAAGTGGCATGGATTGGCCTCCCTATTCGCCAGATTTGACACCTTGCGATTTTTTTCTTTAGGGGTACTTGAAAGACCAGGTGTATCATCACATTCCACAAACTATAGATGAACTGGAACAATACATCTCTGCTGCTTCTCAGAATATTCAAACTGAAATGTTTGGATGGAGAATCACCTCCAAAAAATGGTGAATCCAAAAAATGGAGAATCACCATTTATAGTTTAAATACTTTAAAAGTTGATTCTCCCTAAGGGAGGGGAAAAGGGGGGGAATTTAGAAATATTACCGCAAGTTAAAGTTAAAGGGTCAAATAAACGGCGTTTCTTCATATCAACCAATAAATCAAATTTTTGCATAAAATCCGACACAACCTTAACCAAACACAGGAAGGAAGGACTATTTACAGTAGTTTCCAATATAAACAATGTGTTGGTCGTACTCTTATTTTACTATTATTTTTATTTCCGTGGATCAATGTTTGAATGGATTGAGATCATATTCAATATTAAAACACAGCAAATCTGGTAATTATTATAGAAAAAGTATATACACGTATTTCATGCTCGGAATTCTTTCTCAAAAATAAATCGTCTACTACGTTTCAATGCCACTTTCAGACTTTCTTAATTATAATATACACGTATTTCATGATTGCAATTCTTTCTCAAAACTAAATCATTTGCTATGTTTCAATGTCACTTCAGTTATATAAATCATCGCGTCAAGGCTAAACGCACGTGTTTCTAGCTAAGTCAACGTGTCCTTCAGTATATTTGAGTTTGAACAGGTAGCTTGGGACAGCTTCAATTTATGAAATGGATAGATAACACATTCATTGAAAATGAATGACTTTCCATCCTTATATTTTCATTTTTAAAAAGAAACATTCCGGCGTTGCCACGTACATGAAAATAATATATCAAATTCATTCTTGCATGCGCAAATATATGAATAAATCACGTTTTTAATTCATGTCTATTTATTTTTATGGAAATGTTATAATTTAATTGGCAACAATGAAATGTTACAATGGCTTTGAACAAAAATATCCGGGGAAATTTGGCGATTTTGTTTTGGCGATTTTCAATATCCGTTGATATTTCTAACATAATTCGGAAATGAAACGTCGTAGCGGAATGAAAATAGCCTATAACCATCGCGCAAGTTTAAGTAATAAGTTGACCAAGTTTCAACGCAATCGGATGAACGGTACGGCAGCGCATAAAATACGAACAAACAAACAAATAAACAAACAAACATTCATTTTTATATATAGAGATATGATAAACGGCTTTCAGTTGTGCTTCCTGTAAAATAATATGTAAAATAATATAGAAAATAATCGCATGCTAAGAATTTTAAACCTTAAATTTTTATTTAGTGTGTTATGTTGTTGTTTAAATAACTAAAAATTGCGTATTTACTATAGTAAATATATTTTACGACTTAGGTGAAACTTGAGTAAAATTTATAACAGGAACACGCAGTTTCCTAATATACGATATTAAAAATAAAAGATTGGTAACTAGTTTCGAAGTAATTAATAGTTAATATATTATTTAATTCAAAACTACTTGCCACTTGTTTGTGAATATTATAAATCTACATGTTCCTGTCTATCTTTTACGATTTTTTAATTGTGAGCTTAAGTTTGAAGCCTTTCTAATTAATTTTATACTGAAAAACAAAATTGCTTCGCTAAAAAGATAAATCCCTTATCCGAAAAAAAGGTTACATTTTTAAATTATTTTTGTCCGAATTTATGGCATGCATTTACAAGTTATTACAATTTCCGTAAAGAGGATAGTAGCATTTCACATCCTACTTGAGTGAGGGGCAGATGTTCGCAGATGTTACTGTAAAATCTTTGCAGAAACATCTGCAAAGATTCGTTGTACTATGTTTGAGCTACAGTCAAACGATTGACTCTGAAATCAGCTGCAACCTTGTTAATAGCACCGTGCACCAGCTTTTGGACGTTCTTCAGTTGTAATAACTTTTGCAATTCACCATTACGTTCCTTATCAGTTAATTGTTTTGATTTGGTATTCCATCTTTACAAACCAACACTACTTTCACCAAAATTCACCCCATTCTTCAAACACAGAAGGTGTAACTTTATTTTGCACAAAATACAAAAGTTTTCTTATTAAACATTTTTCACTTAATCAAAAATACAGTCAAACCCCGTTAATAAGCGCCCCTCTTAATACGGGAAACCGCTTAAGACTCGAATTTTCCTCTGTCCCTTAAAAAACGTGTATCTTATTCGTGTAAAAAAAAACTTTTAATGCGTAAACGGTTAATACGCAAACCCGCTTAAGGGGACAAGAGACATTCAATCTCGAATTCTTTAATCATCAATTTTTAATAATATATACAAAATGAGAATAATTTGTATTCTTTTTTACTACATTAAAGACCCTTAGAATTCAAAATAAGGATTTTTTGACAGAATAGTGCCTGTTTATCAAATTGTGCTTAAAAAAGGCTAGCATTTTTCAAAATGCTCCGTGTGCATTCCAAACCATTTAAAACCTTAATTTTTTCAATATAAGTTCACCGTATATATATAAACATAATTGTGCATTGATTTTTTTTGTATGAATCTTAAACCATAAATAATTATATTTTAATCTCCCTGTAATTTTTTTATGTTTTTGCTTTATTTTGTGTTTTATAAATATGAAAAATATTTGTGGTTTCGAAGAATTTTGCACAGTTTTATGGTAAATACTTCAGTTTACAACCCTGAGAAATTTGGAAGAAATTAGAAGAAAACGAATGCGCATGGAAATTTTTGAAAAAGTTTAGCATTTTTCAAGAATATTTTGAAAAACAGGCCTTATTCTTCCACAAAATACTTAATCGTGAATTTTAAGTGTCTTCGATGTAGTAGAAAACAATATTAAGTATTCACATTTTGTACATAGAGTAAAATATTGAAAACTTAAAAACAGGTTTGAAGGTCCCTTGTCCCCTTAAGGCTGCTATGTACTACGAAAAAAAAATCGTATTTCCCTTTTCCTCTTCTTGCAGACTCTTGTGGTGGAAGGAGTCCAGTTGACAGTTCGAGAATTCCATCCCCCTTAGGATTGACATTTTGAGAGATTGTAATGGCTCTCTTTCTATAGGGCGGTTAAGCGCTGCCCCCAAATTTTTTATTTAAAATATATTTTTGTCAACTATTTACAGGTACATAAAATGCTGATAATCAAATAAAATTGGTATTGTCAGATAGCCTGAACTTTTCTGCAAAACGCTACAGGATTCATTTTATACATTTCGTCCACCGAAGGAATTTATGAGCGTTTAAAACACACTATACCAGACTTTTCCCCGAATAATTTAAATTTTAAAATATTAATTGCATTTTCTTAAAAAAAAAACGAAAAATTACACAAATGAAAAATTTCTTTCTCTATGACGGAGCCCAATTTTTTTTTTAAAATCTTTGAATCCAAGTCGGCAATCCGTGGACAAATTTTCTCCATAGGTTGACATTGAGGTGAGCGAATCCAATGGAGTTAGTACATAGCATCCTTTAGACGCGAAATTTAATCAGTCCCTTGAGAAGAAAATCCTACGTTTAATGTGCGAATGCAGCTTGGTTCCAAACAGAAGAAGTTTTAGAGGGAGTAATGTCCCTACTAAAGCTAAAAACTCAAGCCGTGAAATTTCAGCGTGATATTTACGACATTCAGTATGCTGTGACAGTATGCATCGTCGCTCGGCGAAGGGCCCTCGACGAGCGAGCTGTACCGTCGCCTGAACAGGACTGAAATCATCATGCTGAAGTCATCATTAGGGCTCGTGTCAAACAGGCCGAAATTGATAGCTTCTTTGCCAAAAGTTAATTTTATGTCATTATTGACTTTATTAACTTTTTACTTTTTATATTTACACTAGCTGAAAACCCGTACTTCGCTACGGAGTGCGTTCAAATTAAATACAACGGTCAATGTATGCAATTCTTGCCAAAAATATGTATAAATATATTTATAATAACTACAACGATCAATGTATGCAATTGATGTAAAAGAAAAGAAAAAATATATTTATAAAAAAATCGTAACGGATGTTTTTATAGACAAAATAATGTAGAAGAAAATATTCAAATTAAATCTAATAGGACATACTAAAGAATATAGTACAGTTTGAGGAACATATCTTTTACTGTATTTTAATATTTTTTTGGTTAACGTCCAATCGTCTGCCGCATTAGCAAGAAAAGAAAAAATTTTTTTTGTCTATTAAGTTGTTATGAACGTGACGATAAATTTATTTAAAGTACCAGGAAAAGAAATCCCGTTATCAGCATTTAATAAATTAAATTCTAAAAATTAATCTTTAAAAATTCACCAAAAATCAGAAAATGCAGATAAAGATTAGAAAAATATTTCATTTTAAAGGAATTTTTAGGATCTTCCTCGTGATATAAATTTTATAATCCTCAAATAATTATTTTAAATACAAACTTTAAAAAAGTTACTAAAACAGCTTAAAAATTTAATTTCAAAAAATCTGAGAAGAATTTTTCAAAAACCTTTCTTTGTGCACCCTTACACTATAAGAAGAATCGCCATGGAAAATTTCAGACTTTAGGTCCAGCGGTTTGGTCTGTGCGTTGTATGTCAGTCAGTGAGTCAGTCAGTTACAGAACTGTTTTATATATAGAGATTGACTTTTTTTATTGTCGACACTGTTCTTTATTTGTACTGTATACCTAACAAAGATTTTAATTTTGTTAACAGTTTAAGTTAACGTGGTTAGCAGAAATTTTTGTGTTCGTTTTGTTTAATTTTATGTGTCGTACATAAGAAATCTAATTCTGAAAAGACTTACAGGATTTTTACTTGCGACAGTAACCCTATTTCAATTTAACACTCTCGAACACTCCTGATAAATAAACACATAATAAAAACAAATAAAATATCTTTTTCTAGTCTTTCTAAGACTTAACGCTTAAAATTGTCATAAAAATGTGTTTTATCAGTATAGGGTGTTATTTGATGGACCATTGGGCAAAAATTTGCGAACTTCAGTTAATACGGAAACTCGTATAATACGCGAATTTTGATCGGCTCCTTGATTCGTGTATTCACGGGGTTCGACTGTAAATGTTCCCGTACTATGATCCGTTATTTTACGATCACTGTCAGTTAAAAATTAGGTTCCTTGTGTTGCGCCACCATGAATTTTAATGTTGCGTCACCATGGACTTTAGAAAAAACTAAGAAGGCGCACAGCGCTCTTGTAACCGAGATTTAAATGAAGTCTTGTAACCAAGATCTGTTGCCACGTGATGGCAACACATGACATTTATGAAAAACTGATTGCTTGGCAACGGGCAAAAAAAGAATTTTGTTTTTATGCGTAATATTACTCGTAGTTGAATAATGCTCGTCTTGTGTTGTGTTCGTGTTCTTGTATGTAAAATAAAATGACAAAAATAACGGCGTGACATGCTTTTTCCTTTTGACAGTATGCTATGCATACAATTTTAGGAGCTTAAAAGAACGGATCTAGCTCGGCAAAGTGGCAGTCTAGAAGCACTGTACAGGTAAGATACCTTGTCTCCAGTTGCTACGTAACACCTTGATTACTAAAATGTTTGAATCATCCGTTCACCTTCAACGTGTTTTAAAATGCATACCCTGTTTGAGGGCAGAGGGGGTATTATTTATTTTGTACAAATTTCCTCTTCCAATTTATAACTAAATGAATTCACAGAAGGGAATTCGAAGACTTCCACATTAAAGTACAGCAATACCATTTTCCAGGACCATTCAAAAGGATTTCTATCTTTTCAAATTCTATGACAACAAATGAAATAGAAAGCTTAAAATCTGGACAAAAAAATATGCCCTCACAGCATTTTCTTTAACATAAGAGCAAACTATATGCAGCTCTGTGTGACGACGACAAAAAGAACATAGCGGAAGTATCTTCTTTTTATTCATGACGTCGCGCAACGGAAATAACAGTTTAAAAAAACTTTTCTGATCAGAGCGAGATGCTCATATTTTTCACAAAACTTCATCCTTTTATGGATCCCGGGAGACATGCCAGTTTTACCAGAGTTTCGAAAGTCACTTTGGGGGGTCAACGGGCGGTAAATGTGTAACGATGACGCGCGTGTTTCACTAAATGAGATGATACTGTCTGATACCTGAAAAAAGCCTGTACTATAAACTCTTTTTTTTTTGTATATAACAAAGAGATATTAATCCAAAGATATGTGCTTTTTTGTTCTTAGGAATAAGCTTACTCTCAACGAATTATATATTAACTTCTTAACAAAGGGGCGCTAAGCTAAAAATCTCATAGTACATCTTTGTGTTCGTAAAGCCCACTGAACAAAACTTGTAAGAATAAATACACAAAATTGCTGACTATTCAATAAAACTACTACCAACGATTCTTAGTAGAACAGGTACCGCTTGGCCACCATTTAGCAAATTTTTAGGTTAGCTCTAGTTCCTAATAAATATCAGATGCAAAGAAGCTGTCGTATCCTCAACAATCATAAAAAAACAGCCTATAAAAAATACAACAGTTGCCAGATTTCAAGAAATCAACCCAAAAACATCATTAAAATGTTTAGGATTGTGAATCAGAAATAAAATTTGTAGACATAAGTAAATTCGGGATGAAATTAACATCGGAATACGTCTGCTTGCTTCAGGACTGTGATCGCTTACACGAAGCTGACATCTTCTGCACTTCTCTCTTCTACGAGTTTGGTTGGTTTGGAGCAAAACAGTCAACTTTTGCTACACGAGGCTCATTAACCCTTCAGTGGTCGTGCCCGGAGAGTGCATCGTTTTCGCAATTTTGAATGGTTTGTTTTTGCATGTAAGGGTTGAATGTTCTAAGCCGATTCTATTTATAGCTACACCTTTTCTAATGCAGGTCTGATTTTCTGACCCTTCTATTCCTTTCCCTTCATTGTTAGTCGTGATTTTACCGTGGTAAACTAGCGATTATGCTGGATTACAATACGGCGAAAGCAAGAGTTGATGTATTCGATCAAATGTTCAGATATTACACGGTATCCCGCATATCACGAAGATGGACTCTCATTATTTTTTTAGGATTTTGGGCATAATAGGAATCCATTCGCAAGTTGTCCTTAGATCCAATAAACCGGACGGCTTTGAAATAAGACGATTGTATCTGCATTCTTTAGACTTTAATTATAGTATATTTAATTATATCTCAATATTATCAACATTTTGCATCTTGTCATAAAAAGCAGAATTATCATTTTCATTTTGAAAAAAAAAGTTTATTACAAAAGGAATAATCAAGGTTGAAAGAGACGCTGCACTTTGTGCCATACGCGCCTGCTGGTGTTCAAAGAATTGGTGCGCTTGCTGAAGGGTCAAACTAGGACCTACACTTTAAAGCCGATTTCGAACGGCTACAAAAATCCATGCCAACAGTGGGACTCGAACCCACAGGACCTGAACCGAATGCCAGCACCCTAGCCATTCGGCCATCCCCTGGTTCTACGAGTTTGAAAAATCCTACTTGTAATCACGCATAATATGTAATCAGTTTTTTTTTTTTTAACTGAGGAATTTAAAACACGTTTTGAATAGTCTGTCATGCCACAGAGCCTTATTTAATAATAGGCTTTGTGGCGTGACAGACTAACAATGGCCCAGGCAGGTGACCATTAAGTAATAAAGCTTTGTGGAATACAGTGAAAAAAGGAACCTCCAGTCTCAGTTAAAAAAAAATAAAGTGTAAATAAACTAAGGACGCCACAGAATGAACGATGAAGGGTTTTATGCAAAGTTCAAAAACTTTATTTGCTTTTATTAGTGCCGTTTACATGTGCCAAAAACCCGGGTAAAAGCAGGGTCGTTTCTTGCTTTTTCCCTACGTTAGGGAAAAATGCAGGGTGGATTTTCGACCCTGCTTCGAACTAGGATAAAACCCGCTAATTACCCATGATGCATTTCGAAGCATTAAGCTAGTAGTAAACAAACATGGCGGATTTGAACATGTGTGAATCCTGTGAATCCATGAAAATGCAGCCAAATGATCGATGGAAGGATCTGGAACCCCTTAACAATCGCATAATTTTCAAGAAAACAGTAGAAAAGTGCCTATTTTTTTCCGGAGGATTTCATTTATTTCTTGATCTGTCCATCTAGTTTTTAATTTAAAAACCATTCCCAATTACATTATAAATAGAATGCTACTGCCATCTGGTATGAAAATAAGAAATAAAATTTCATTTCAATAAAATTTCAATAACATTTTCATTTAAAGTGTTATGGTAAAATTAATAAATTTAACAAGTATAATCAATAATTAAACGTAATATTAAAATTTATTTATAAATTAATTTTTTTAGAATTCACAGATAAAAATATATTTATACCTATTTATGATTTTTTTATTTATAAATGACTAAAAATTACTGAAACAAAATTGAAATCAAAATTACATTTTGATTTTATAAAAGGATTTATTAAAACAATAAGTATCTTACAATTAATCTTATAATTTAAAAAAATGCACCTATCGATTGGAAAATTTTCTTTCCAGGCTTTATTACTTCAGGAATTTAAAACAATTTCTTCCCACCAAACAGAGCTTCGTAATTTTGCCCACATTCTTTGTTGTGGAAAAACTAAATTTAGCGATGAAGCCACAGATCGTACGATTATATCTAATATCCGCATCAATCTTCTAGTTCTTATATTACTTTTTTCCTATCTATTTTCTAAATTTACTTTTAAAAACAACAAAAAAAATCGTAAACGTTCTATGATTATCAACAGCGACTGACATGTGCTGCATTTAAATAACAAATAGACGCAGACGTAATTGTGTTTTAGAAGAGGAGTGCATTGGTCGTGTCGACTTTATCTCCTGTAAGCAAGATATATGTAATCAAGGTGGGAGTCCTCAGTAGTTAAAATTTTAAGTAATGAATTAAAATATTACGGTAAGAATAACGCGGGTAAAAGAAAAAAAATTAATAGTAAAGTTAAATTAAAACAAAAAAGTTAATTTTAACAGAAAAAATATAGAGTTACAAGTTAAGAAAATTTAGAAGAAAAATTAGATAAGACTAATGATCCACGAAAACCAAAAAAGTAATAATATTAAGAGGCCCAGAAAAGCAGATATCATAAGAATACAAAAAATATTTTTGTAAGTTTTTCAATCTTTTTGGATTTTTAAAGCTTTATGATTTTTTTGTTGTTATTTTTAAAATTTAAGAATACGAGGTCAAAAGAACAGCAATTGGGAAAAAAAGGCCTTCCCCAGGACCATACACTTCGTAACGAGATAAATGCGAAGTTCGAAGGGGGAAAGCTAAAAATAGCAATACAGTGAATTTGGAAAAGTACGACACCGGCTGGGATCGAACCCATAACGTGATTTACAAGGAATGATGGTAAAGGAGGATCACATCCGCCGAATCATGTGATGGCCTTTACTTCCGGTAAGACGGGTAAAAGCAGGGTGAAAATGTGGTCCCGTGTAAACGGACTTCGAAGGTTTTTCCTATTAGCGGGTAAATCCCGGGTATTATTGTTGTCCATGTAAACGCAGCTATTGTGTGTTTATAAAATAAATGGTCCTGTAAAGCTATAAGGGTCTCATTGTACGTCAAATAGGTCAAACATGTGTTATTTTTCAGCAGTGGGTAGACTTCTGTCCATGTCCAATCAGAATTTTAGGTAGAAGGAAAAGGTTCCACATCCAAGGAATTTTACCCTAAAATACGATGGACGCCTGATCCGGATTTGCATTGGAACTTTATTCATTCGAATATTTTCAAGTAACAGATACAGTTGCTTGTCGGATGTAACAATTGGAACGTATTTCTGCGTTTGTTATACCTCGGGGACTGAACTTTTTGAATTTTTTCTTATGGCTAAGCCATTTAACATCCTTTTCTTAGATGTGAAAAAGCAGTGCTCGACTTTTTAACGTAGTAGTAGATCTCTCTCAGCTAGAACGAAATTGAATGAAGATTTTTTATTCTACTTTGGTTCTTTATTCCTTAAAGGAATTCATTATTTTAATTAAAATAAATTATGTAAATAAATTTACAGTTTAATTGAAAAATAAAAGATGTTCTCAATTGTAAGTATTAATTTGCTTGTTATGATCCTTATTCCCGATTCCTTAAATTTTAAGGAATCGGGGATAAATTAGAACTACTTCAGTAAATATAAAAATTAATCCGATAATTATCCATATCAAGCGGTTGAAACATATCCGCACAACACAACGAAATCAAATTTTCAAGCCAAAATTCTTCAATAATTCTTAAATCACCCACATCAAAGTAAGAAAAACAAAAATGGCACTGTAAAAGATCATCGACTGTAATTACATCGAATGCTGAATCCTATACAGTACTTTCATAACTCCTCTGTATTGATACTGACTCCTCTGTATTGATATTGATTCAGCGCGGTGTGAAATTTTAATATCTTTACTTTAACCGAATAAAATGCTTACTTTATATACTTAATACTATTTCAAAATTAAACGTTATATCGGGTGACAGTACAATTTTATCACATTTTTAAATAAATAAATAAAGAAACAAAGAAATATATATATATATATATATATATATATATATATATATATATATATCAGTACCAAATATTTATTAGGTTCAAAATCAAACGGCTTAAAAAATGTAACATATATTTTATTTTTTTATGAGTCACTTTTCTCAAGGAACCGATCTTAAATCTCTTCCTTTTTTATAGACCATGATTCACGGCTTTTATTTGTATGAAAAAGCAATACTTTTTTATCCCTATCAAACTGAAAGGGAATATAATTTTGAAAGCGTGGTTCTGATTGATTTTTCGATCCAGATATCTCTTTTGTCGAAATCTAGAAATGGTCACCAGTATCTTAAGGCCTTTTTGGAGATTTTGTGTCTTATCAATGTTAATTTCAAAATCTTCTCTGGTTCTGAAATAGAGTTCAAAGGCTTTGCAGAACTTTGGTTGATCACTATGAGCGGCTGTTTAAGGTTTTTTAAAAAATCCTATCAGTACTAGCAAATGCCATACTGGAATGACTCCGACAGATGCGTCCCCCTATTCGTCCTATTTTCTTAAGGTTTATAAATGCAAGATATGCATCACTTGTATATTCATATAGATCTTGTCGTAACGTTTTGAAACGCTTATTAACTTTTGCTACAATATTACTATTAAAGCCTGCTTTGCCGTTCGAATACTTAAACGCATTAGGGAGCTGTTCCCTCAATAATTTTCCAGGGGTATATAGTCCCCCAGACATTCACTTCTTTCTCAAAAAATGTGCACCCTTTGGTTACGTTATCAGCATTCATCGCTTATCAGCGGAAACAGAAAATACCAATGTTAATCCCTTAAAAGGGGTTGCCTAACGCTTGGCGAAAAGATTCTCCATTTATCCCCTTCCCCTCGTAGAACACACAAAATAACCCTTTGTCTTATAGCTTTGGCGGAGCCTGCTGGCAACCGCTGGGTCGCCAAGTTCCAGATGTTTTCCTCTTCACGTCACGTGACGGGGCCAGCACAGGAGCGAAGTTTGAATTGCAGAAACAGATATCGTCTAGTCCCTGCCAACTAAGGATGTTTCTACCAGGCCGAAAGTTCTCCGGCAAATATCGGCGATCCTGACTCTTCATGGCTGATATGGAGATAACCCAACGATGTAACCTAATGTAACCGGCCCTAAGCCCCATCTAGTTTAATTTAAAATAAATTATGAGGTACTTCATTTTAAAAATCGACTTGTTATTGTCACATTCATTTTGCATTTTTTTCAGAATAACAAGTTATGGCCATTTGTAATGCCACGCCAGAGTATTAAATGTGGCTCCACCTTCATCTTTCCAATGCATCATAATTTTTAGTACCACATCTCACATTTTAGTGCCACAGATCTGAATTGCGTTAAAGTCGATTTCATATTCAGTAAAAGCTGTTGATGACAAATGAGATTTTCTCCAGTGACGAAATTTCAGTGCTAACAGTGCAATTAAGTTCCTTTTGTCTAAATATTTTTGTATCAAAAAATTAACTCCTTTTAAACATACAGAAATACACAACTTATTAAAATGCCCAAGATGTTCGAAACAAGTATTCATCCTATTCATGGCCACATGTTCCAAACTAATTTATATTGTGAATTTTGTTGTGTGTTCGTGTTTGCATTCTCCACAAGTTTCTTGTGAATCCACTGAACCATCTTTTCATTTCGAAACTGAAATTAGCTACCGTAAGTTTTTCCAGAGGTGTTGTAACGACTAATTATTATTGTTATATTTGCAGAGAAAAATAAAAATGTATATCTAAAATTTAAAAATAATTCCATCGGCATCGGGCTTTTACTTACCACATTTGAATGATGGTTAATGATCTAGGGTAGTGCCTCTAGAGGGAATTATAAATTGGGAGGGATGTTTTTTCCGACGAATTTCCTGAGGTAACCTGGTCCATATCCTCTTTATTGAAATGCATTACCCACCTAGACCTATTAATATCGATAAAGTTGTACGGAGGCAGCAGAAATTTCCCTCTATCTTTCTAGGCCAACAGCTCAGTATGGTATACAATAAATTTTTGTTTCATTATTTATTTAAGACGACGCTGATTTTTTTCGTACGGCAAATTTTTTCTATACCATTTAACTAATGGTTCGTTATCATTATTTCCAATGATCGATGGTCAATGAAACAGACGCCGTCCAGGGTCAGGGTAAGATGTTAATGATTAATTCAAGTTCTGGAGCCTTAATCCTTTCCAGCATGGTGAGATTAAAAGAGTCCCACTTAATTAATTTTTTTCCTTAAACTAGCCGCTGCGCGACCAGTATGGTCGCTTTTAGTTTTATATTTTCTATTGCGAAATAACTCAACTGAAAATAAAGTATGTAAGGAATGATACCATTAACTGCCATCATAAATATACGTTGTTAAGGGGTATTCTCTATAAGGCTGATTCTAAAACATTGTGATTAAAAAATGTGAATTTCCATTACGTAAGACTGAAAAATCCAACACCAATGATTTTATAAATTACATCCCTCTCTCTATGTACTGTTTTTCAAAATTAAGATATTTAAACTTATTATTATATCTAAACTTATATCTAAACTTATATCTTTATATCTAAAACTTAAAATCTAAATATCTTTATATCTTTTATCTAATATCTTTATATCTAAAATCTTATGTCTATACTATAACTTTATATCTAAACTTATCATTACATCAAATAAGAAATTGTTGGGGAAATAATTTTTCACTAAAAAAAAGGAGTAAGAATTCAGCAAGTACTAAAATATAGTGTAGATTACATCACTCTCTGTATGTACTATTGTTCACAATTCAGATATCTACACTTAATCATATCAAATAATAAATTGTTGGGAAAATTTCTTCACTTATAAAATGGAGTAAAAATTCAGCAAGTACTGAAAAAAGTGTAGAAAATTAACTATTAATGGTTATTGGTTGCTATGTCGGCGACGGTTAAGCCTAACCTCGCAATCATTTATGCCCTCTCTTAATGAATTACAGTGGCTCCCAAAAGTGTTCGTACACTTACGATTTTCAATGAAATAGGGGTCTATCCATTAATTAAAATGAATATTTCAGAATGGGTATTTAATAATAAGATCTATAATCTATTCTTAACAAAACTACATGAAATATTTTAAAAACATAGTAAAACTTTATTTTTAAGAAACCCCTGATAAAAAAGGAACAAAAACTTTATCTCACAAAAGTCATCGTACACTTATGAAAAAATCTCTACATATTAGTAAATATTCTAATTTTTCGTTAAATTAATATTTAGTAGGATATTCTTTAGCATTCACAACAGCTTTTAAACGTCTGGTAATAGATTGCGCTAGTTTTTTTGTAATTTCTACATCAATGTTCATCCATTCTTCCATCATAATTTTTTTTAGTTCGCTTTTCATGTGAATGTCTTGTTTTTGTACTCGAACCTCCAGTTCTCTCCAAATATGTTCTATTGGGTTTAAATCTGGTGATTGAGGTGGTGTTTTCAAAACTTGTGGACAATTATAGAGACACCAGAGGCGAACGTTCAGAGCCATGTACTTAGGATCGTTATCTTGATAAAAAAACAAAGTTGTTTCTAATACCCAAATTTTGGGCTGATAATTTTAAATTGTTTCTTAAAATATTTATATAAACAGCATGATTCATTATGCCATCAATAAATACCAAATTACCTACTCCTGATGTTGACATGCACCCCACACAAGGACACTTCCACCGTCATGCTTAACTGTTCCTACTAAGTTCTTTTATTAAGTTCCTCATTTTTTCTTCTCCATACAATTATACGCCCATTAGAACCAAATATGTTACACTTGCTTTCAATTGCAAATAAGACATTATTCCAATACATTTGGGGCTTATTTATCATTGATAGTGCGAAGGAAAGCCTAAACTTTCTGTTTTTCTCACTCACAAAAAATTTTCTACGGGCAGAACGCCCATGTAATCCAGCTGCTCTGAGAACTCGCCGAACAGTTTCAGGTGACATTGAAGTAGAAAATGTTTCATTAAATTCTGCAGAAACTTGTACAGCACTCAAACGTGGAGTTTTCATAAATTTTCTAATTATAAATCTCTGATCACGTTTTGTTAACTTTGCCTGTCGACCTTTTCTTACCTTGATTTCGATCCGATTTTCTTCTTTAAAGCGTTTTATCACATACTGCACAGTAGAATGGGATAAATTAAGTAATTTAGCAATATTCCGAACTGATTTACCTCTACTATGATGAAAAATAATCAATTTTCGAATACCGCTTGTTGTTTCTTTGTGACTACGAGCCATTTTTAAATAATAAATAGAATATTGCGGAGTAGACAAGCAAAAATTTAAGCCAAATGATATTTAAAATTCCACCACAATTCAAAAATAAAAATAAAGTGCCAGACGATAATTTTAATTATGAATTTATCCGAAAATATTTCATTGTACGATGACTTTTGTGAGATAAAGTTTTTGTTACTGTTTGATTACTGGTTTCTTAAAAATAAAGTTTTACTATGTTTTCAAAATATGTCATGTAGTTTTGTTAAGAATAGATTATAGATCTTATTATTAAATACCCATTCTGAAATATTCGTTTTAATTAATGGATATTTCATTGAAAATCGTAAGTGTACGAACACTTTTGGGAGCCACTGTATATCTTCTTCGCTTTATTTCTTGAAACTGTTCCCAATTTTCACTTGATCGTGCAGCTTGCTTTTGAGCATTCCCGATTTCAGTGCGTAAATCCATGTTGAACACGCGGTTCCAAATTGCAGATGGCCGCCGTTGCCATTCGGAGTGTAGAAATATCGTCGATTTTTGCGCCGCAAACCTACACGTTATATATATATAGATTCTATTCACTTGTGTTGTATTTTAAATATAAAATACAATTGGTTTTTAGTTATAGTTTTAGGTTGTAAATGGCAGAACATAACAGTGTTCTTAATTTTTGCATAAAAATTGCCTAAAGTAATCAATAAAAAGTGTCTTTAGGACTGCTCATTTTTTGAAGGATTTTGATAATATATATATATACGTAAAATGTTATTAATTACATTTTTCATTGCTTAAACTTATTTTCTAAACAAAAAAAAATATCATTTATAATATTTTTTAACTTTTTTTTTCACTTGAATTACGTGGTGCTAAAACAGTCCCGCCGCACACTTGAGATTTTCACCAATAGATGGCAGCACTGCAATTTTCCGTTGTTTTGAATTAATTATCATTTTTTCAATTAATTTTGGTTAGTTTTTCAGCCATTTTAGTATCAGGTGCCTTTATTTAGAGGCTGTCACTGATACTAAGGTATAGAAATTGTTGGTTAACAACAGGGATCTCCCAGGAGCCTTTGTCCTCACAAACAGGACAAAGGCTCCTGGACAAAGGAGTTGTACGAAAAGTGCCTCAAGAAATTGCTTCCAAGGAAAGCGATTGTACGACATTGTGGTTGGTCTAGCTAGAAATTCCAGCGAGACAGGTGTAATCCTCGACGGTTGCTGAAAGCCAAGGCAATATATTGACAATTGAGATCTGGGAAAGCCAGAATTTTCCATTCAGAATAGGAATTTTTTTTAAATTGATAATTCTAAATAATTGTTATTATATATATGTGTGTAATAAATATCGAAAATTTATTTTAAAGCAATTGTTGATGGTATTTTGTTGTATATATCTTATTTTCATTGACTTATATTATATACTGCAAAACTATTGCAATATCCTCTATGGTATAAGGAATGTCTTTGTTGCATGGTGGGACAAACGGTATCCCACCTCCCCCTGTAAAAATAAAAACAGAAAAAAATTTGGGGGGGGCATAAAATATCTATGTAAGTGCATCTGATCCTTTATACAACATTTTTTCCAAATTTCAGTTGTATTTTGATATAGCGTGTCGCAAAGAGTTAAGGTTTCTTCAGCAAAATCCTTACCCATATTTTCAGGTCCGGAATGAACTTAACTCGAAACAGGAAGATCTTACGGCACGCTAGTGCTGATCTTTAGATAGAAGCGGCGGTTTGAAAGCGGTGACGCCAACAGCATCCTACTATTTTGTGTTTGAACGGTTAAATGATTCCTAAAGGCCGATCCGTAAAGGCGTAGCCATTTTTTTAAGTCTAGTCTGGACTTAGCTCGATTCTGGAAATGACTTTTTTCCGATATTAGCAGAGTATCGTCAGTATAAACGAGGTGGCGTTCTCTGGGACTCCGCATTTCGCGATTTAGCATTTAATTCAGGTTTTTTGGAATGTATGGGAAGTTTCAGAGAAAGCCTTGGTAATATTTTAGGTCCCCAGGGATCTCATTTCAAAGCTGAAAGCTTTCGCCCCGTGGTCGTGCCGATCTTCAAGAACCGGCGGCGGTGTTTTGAATACGGTGACGTCATCTGCAACTCGGCATTTTTGTGGTTTTGCGGTTAATTCATGCCCTATAACCTTAGGGTATGCCCCAAAAATTGCAGTAGCCTGTCTTTTAAGTTTCAGACTAATATTAGCTCGATACGGAAAGTTGTATGCGTCAGTACCAATTTTCGTGACACGGCCGCGGTTTTATTGCGGTGACGTCATCTGATCCGCTGCACTTTTCTATATCACGATTAATTCGGGCTCTGGATTCCTCGGGAATGTTCTGGGAAAACAGGCAACCATTTTTATGAGGTTCAGAAAGACCTCGGCTTGGAAATGGATGTCGCCACCGCGCGCTAGTGCCGATATGCTTGAAGAGTTGGCGGATTAAATGGATTGACTTTGTCTCCGCCACAGCATTTTCCTGTTTGACTGTACTCCTAGTAGGTGCTCTGGGATCAATGTAAAAGCCAGAACCAGTCTTTTAAGATTTAGAAGGATCTGTAAACGAAGTTAAAAGGGACCGCAACGTGCTAGTGCAGATTTTTAAGTTAGTTCGGAGGCTTTTTAAGTTAGTTGATGTCATCTGTGTCTCAGCAATTTTATAATTACATGAATATATGAGCTCACATATTCATGTATCAAATACTGTAAGAGTTTTTTAAAGGATTTTATGAGTTACTTTTTTTATAAAACCTTTAGGCATATGCTGAGGGAAAGACAAAAATTAGTTCCGTGCTGTATAACAAAAGAAAAAATGTTTTCTCATCTAAAACATATTGAAATATAATCCTGCGTGAACTTTACATTTAGATTTTTTAGTTTTTGTTGTTCAACTGTATTGAAGTAGAACGATACGGGCAAACTAAATAATGCTTATAGTAAATTATTTGTATAATCAATCATGACAAAGGAATTTTTTCAAAGGATACTCTTCAAAGGAATATTTTTTTTTTGTAAAATTGCATTACATTTATTTATACCAAAAAAAAATCCTTCTGATAAAATTTTTCGTATCTTATTTATCGATTCTGGCTTCTCGTTGGAACTCCCCAATCAGTATGGTTGCAAAACTGAACATTAAATTATTTTACACCATCGCTTTAAAAATGCGTTTTTGAATTTTAACTAGTGGATATTTTTTTTCAATCTTTCCTTTGTAAGTAGATTTATGAAAGCGTTTTAGTCATAATCTATATCTACAAAACAGTTCCGTAACTGACTAATTGATTGACTGACTGACTTACTGACTGACATATAACCCATAGCCCGAAAGTGCGACATAAGCACTGGACCTAAAAGGCTAAAATTTTGCATGGAGATTTTTCTTATAGTGTAGGGGTGCACTAAGAGAGATTTTTAAAAAATTCTTCTTAGATTTTTTTAAAATTAAATTTTTAAGCTATTTTTGTAACATTCTTTAAAATTTGTATTTAAAATAATAAACTGAGGGTTATAAAATTTATATCACGAGAAAGATCATAAAAATTCCTTTAAAATGAAATCTTTTTCGAATCTTCACCTCCATTTTTTCTGATTTTTGGTTAATTTTTAAAGATTAATTTTTAGAATTTGATTTATTAAATGCTGATCACGCGGTTTCTTTTCTTTTTTGTGATAATTTAAACTAATTTTGCGTCACGTGCATAACAACGAAATAGACAAAAAAAAAATGTTCTTGCTAATGCGGCAAACGATTGGACATTATCCAAAAAAATATTAAAATACAGTAAAAGAAATGTTCCTCAAACTGTACTATATTCTTTAATATATTCTATCAGATTCAATTTGAATATTTTCTTCTTCATTATTTTGTCTATAAAATTATCCGTTACGATTTTTTTATAAATATATTTTTTCGTTTTTTTACATCAATTGCATACATTGATTGTTATATTTATTATAAATATATATATATATATATATATATATATATATATATATGTGTGTGTGTGTGTGTGTGTGTGTGTGTGTGTATGTGTGTAATAATAACGCCTCATCCTTATAATCTGTTCCGCCCTACCTTTTTGACTTAACGCGTATTCTAAATTATCCTTGTTTCTTCTCAATAAAGTACAGTCTCTTTCTTCAAATTGTGACCTAAGAATTGACCGACTAACCATCCAGATTACCCCCTAGTGCACGCGCGTTAAAGATATTTGTAAACATGATGCAGCACCACGTGATGTTTTCGCCTCGGAGCGCTTTTCGGAACATCATACGGTCCTTATGTAATCAAGTCACAAGCTCAATTCTAGCCAGTAAAATTATTTCCCCGCGGTCAGTACCCCTACACTTTATAACCTTCTGTAAAAGTTTAAGGCGTGTTTTTTACTGTCTGTCGATGCCTTGTCCTGCTTACGCGCTGCTCCGCTGCTGTCCAATATGAGTTAAAATCTGTGTTCTGAATGCGCCCGGCAGGGACCGGTGGCGTTGCTATTGTGTGTGTCAAGTTGTCAAGATACCTGTGTTTTTCTGAATAATATTTGTCTACATTAGAATCCGGAATAAATTAATATGCGTCGCATATCTGTTGTGTGCATCTTTCCAATGCCTGTCCAGTGTGTGGTGTTCCTCCCCGATGTGTCAACGGCTCTCGTGAAATGGTCTTCATCTCCTGACCCTCTGGCTACGTCTACAACATGTTTGTGTTTCATCTCCTCTACATAGTTTAAGTTTACCGTGCGCGTTAGCCGATATCATTATATATATATATATATATATATATATATATTTGGCATTAATTGCATACATTGACCGTTGTATTTAATTTGAATGTACTCCGTACCGAAGTACGGGTTTTCAGCTAGTATGAGACAAAAGAATTAAATGAGGACATAGGAAGCCCGTTTATTCATTTGATTAATGAAAAAATTTAGCTTGGTATCATTTCTTCCATAGAAGTTTAAATAGAAGGGTTGTTGCTAATTCCACTTGGCCGAAAGTGTTCCAGACCTGGTCCATATAAGCTTTGCAGGCTGATTAGTGCGGCTTTGGTTGTACTATAGCATCACAAGTGTTGGAGTCCGTCATAGCTATGTGCCACCTCAATTTTAACCGAGAACCCCCCAGAGGTGGCATCTGAGAGGATCGTACCCTCTCCCACCCTCTCTGATCTCATAGGACTTCCCGGTCTACTGATTGAACGTGCCTCTATGCGGTCTAGACAAGATGGTATTTAACTCTTCGGTGGAAACACGATTCTTTTCCTGCTTAGTGGGATCATCTGCCTGGAAGGGAGATATAGATGGAGTATCTCTTTCCTAGGTATACCTAACTATAAAATCAGAGGGTGTTTGGGGTTTATTACATTTCATGGTAGCAACAATCGTTAAACCATTTCTCCTTCATTCTTGACCAGTTTCTATTGAATAGAACTAATTAATATCACATGGTTATATTACGGTTCGTTTTCTAGAGGCATTTAGTGAGTCTAAAGAGTGATTAGGTTAGGATTTTTAATTTTTGCTCTGATTAATCTAATTTTTTACTTGAACCATAGAAGGCTGACGTCACGAATCACCCTTCCACAAAGAAGACAAAATGTTGACTGAAGCATGTGTAGACTCACAGTACCCAAAGTCGAAGGGTGGGGGGGGGGGGGCCCAACGTTGAACACAGAAACCATAGCTGCCTGAGAGGCAGATGTTCCCACCGAAGGGTTAATGGTGCTTGCTGGAATTCAAACAGAGTGTCGTCGACACCGAAAGTCAACGCGCTACCACTAAGGTACTTCGGTCCCTTAAATAGGAGTTAAACAGCTAAATAACTTGTTCAGTCTTCATAAAAGACATATTATTTTTATTTTTATTTTTTATGTGTTAATAATTCATTATAATTTTTTTTATTCACTTATTGTTTGCTTTTTGTATTTTAGTTAAGTCACTACTCACTAGAGGACGTTACTATGTTTGTTTATTTTTTGTTGTTTGATTCGACGCTAAGTAGTGCAAAAAAAATGGTTATTCGCTATGTTCGATGCGATTCCATTCCTATTATTTTTGTTAAAAATTGACAGTTTGAATTCAATAATTCATGTGATACACTCTGATTCAGAATATTTATTCTTTAAGTAAAAAAATTCAAGTTATGTGCAAAACTGAAAATCATTTATTAAATTTTTCGTATGAATATTTGTTTTAAAGTCTTATTTTGTATTGACTTATTCAACTATTATTTCAGATGATGATAAAAGGTAATCCATTCCAATACTATTTTTATTAAAGAATTAAGAAGATTAATTAACTGCATATTTAAATTAAATCCATTAAATAATTTCTTTTGGAAGTGGAAAATAATACAGTCCACAAATCGATGAAGTTATATTAATAGCTTCACTGACCCTCCATAACTAAATGCATTAAAATAAAACAATGAAAACATGAACTTTAAAAATTAACTATAACATGCAAAATAGTCTTTCAATTCAATTTTCCAAAACATAGAACAATCATCTTAAGAAGGCGAGAATCGTTAAAACAAACGTTTTGCAATCACGCATTGCATCGGACATTTGCATTTGTTGAATAATACACGCCTTCAAAATTCGAACTGTGTGTCATGGAAATGGAAATTTTCATTTATTTTTGCGTTTCAGATTTCTCTAGTGTAGATGCTTTTATTTTCTGTTTATAAAAAAAATACACACCCTTTTATCAATTTTTTATGACGCGCGTTTATTTTCATTTTGGGGGGAATTTTAAGAATTTTTACCGTATAAAAAAGTATGAAAGACTGGGATTGAGAGAATTTCAGACAGTTTGTAAACTATATTTTTTAACTTTTAGCCCGTCAGTATAAGCATATTTCAACCCACTCCTGAGTGCTTGTTCTTTGAAGACATAAATTCAAATATCAAAAATCCCGCACTATACATTTAACTCATAAAAATGTCAAAGTAATATATTTTTCATACTTATTACACAACATTTTGTCATTTTAATAAAAACCTGTAAACCACCCAGAATTGCTCGCCACTCTGTCAAACATTAGAAGACGGCTTATTTATCAAGATCTCTTTTATACTGTATGATATTTTGCAGGATATTCTCAGATAAAGACCCGAAATATCTTCATAAAAAGCCATCTATCAGGTTTAAAAGGTTTCTATCAAGTTAAGTCTTTAGTTCTGCTTATCTTCTATCTCATATGCAACTAAATTCTCAAAGCTTATAGCTTTTATTAAATTTAAGATCATAATTCACATTGAAATCTTCCCGATATTTTTCATATCTTTCTAGGATAAAAGCAGCGAATTTTTTTTATCCACTAATCTAATTTATTAAAAAAGGCCCTTTCCAGACATTTTCTTTTGTGCTTTCATAAATACAAACTGAGAGAAAGAGTTGTTTATACAGAATCTCTATTTTCCAGTTTGTTGATTTCTTTGCCCTTTCAATATACGTTAGGAAAATATATCAATAAAAATTGTTAAAAGACTGTAAAGGATATGTTTTTATAGTCTTGAATAATTTTAACATTACAATTCTGTTTTGTTTTATAATTTCAATCATTATTGTAAACTTTTTAATCGTGATTTTTAGTTTTAATCTTAGATTTTATACATTTTAAGAACGTATTGTTCTATTAATTATAAATGGAGGTTGCTATCAGTTAATGTATTCATAGAAATTTAATCAAGATCCTTTAGTATCCCCCATGACATGAGACAATCAGAAAGATACATATGAGATAAAATTGATGGAATATCGATATGAATGCATAATTAGAAATTTGTGATTTATGAAGTTTGTATTACAATTATGTTTCTATCAAAATCATTCTTAATCAAATTTACTTTGAGATTTCAGTCAGCGACGTTTTTCAGTCAGCACAATACTGTGCTCAATATTTCTGGCTATTTTTAAGTATTAATTCTTAAATGCGAATTACGTTGGTCATGACTATAGACAGACTTTATTGTTAAAGCAAACATTCGCAGAAATTCCAGAAAGAACGCAAACAGCTATGTTGATACAGGGTGAATTAATCAAGAAAATTTTCAAAAAAAGGAGAGAAGAACGAATTTTACACAAAAAATATGTTTAAAGTGCATGCGAATGGTTATTTTATGATCTTGAATGGTAATCCATGACAGTTTAAATTTATTCTTAAAATTCGAAAATTAAAATTTTTCATACTTCATCATTTGGAGAAGAAAATTAGCAAAAATTGTCTTCTCATTTTAATTTTATAATAATAAGAAAATTTCTTATAAAAAAAATCCCAATTCAATCTCGTTTTAATACAATTTTGTCATCTCTTTATTATCACGAAGAATATGTTTCTCAAAAGAGTTCCTCTACCACTTTTTTAACAATTAAACATACATATATATATATATATATATATATATATATATATATATATATATATATATATATATATATATATATGCCTGTGTGTTTGTGTGTGTGTAAGTAATGATAACGCCCCACCATTAATACTTGTCCCCTATTCTAAATTCTCCTCAATAAAGCACAGCCCCTATTCCAAATTGTGACCTAAGAATAAATGAACTAACCAGCTAAATTATCCCTTAACCGCAAGAGTGGTAAAGTTATTTTTAACCTCGTACCCACTAACAGGCGAGTGGAAATGAATCATATATTCACGTGGTCAATCATGTGTCCGTTTCTAACCAATTATAGAATTCTAAACATCTAGCGCCCCCACAGTATAAAAAAGATTTTCGTGGGCTCTCGCTCCCCTGTCCCTTGTCCCCTCTGTTTTGGGCTTGTCCTGGCGTCGTCCATCTTCTGCTGCTGTCTGTTGCCGTTATTGTTAAACATCATGTCGTCAGCTTGTGCCAATTCGTTCAACAATGTATTGCCGTGTACCTTCTTCGATGTCTTGAAATATACTTCCATGGAGTAAAGTACTCCAGTTTTTCAGTGTGTTCCTGTTCTTTCCTCGAGTGTTTGTCCGCCACGACTACAAAAGTGCATGAATCGTGTCCGAGATGCGCCGATATTACTTTTACACACACACACACACACACACACACACACACACATATATATATATATATATATATATATATATATATATATATATATATATATATATATATATATATATATATATATATAATATATATATATATATATATATATATATATATATATATATATATATATACATATATATAAAGAAAAAATGCAACTAATTTAATAGAAATATGTATACCCGTATAGTAGCAAGGTTTACAACAGTCAGGCTATTTCTTCATAGTTTGCCACAGCAGTAATGATACCTTTAATTAACTTTTATATGTGGCATCCTGTCACGGAGAATAATGCCAAACTCTAAGTAACAAATTACAAGCTAATCTCTGCATAATACATGTTCTGATATTTATCTGTCAAATGTTAAGAGTGAGGCAACACCAAGAGGATATTATGAACTTCTAAAATATGCGACGCAGCTAAACTAACTCTGGATTTAAACCACAGTCGGTAAAGATTACTGCTCTAATTTTAGTTAAAAATTCAGAATGCGTTCCACCTTAATTCAATTACACTACTTCCAAATGCTGGTACGGAAACATGTGCTTCTACCGAAGTACCGTTAATTAGAATGTTCGATTTAATCCCTCAGAGAATGCGGCTAAGAATCTATCTCCTCGGATAAAAAGATTGATTAATGTCGTATTTCCCGTAAAAGATTATAATCATCTCATTTATCTTTCACGTGATTATTAAGGACTGAATCGAGGCACAAGGGACCTAATCATAATTAACGTAGGAAATTATATAATTAAGGATACATTTTCAATTTTCTTAGTTTGAAAATGCTAGATTTCGTGGAACGTCTCCTTTCTAACTATCCCTACTTTGACCGTGATAGTTTTAGATCACCTGATGTAACCGAAATTATGTCTACTCCGTTCTTCAATTCCAGAATAGCAAAGAATAATAAAGCCTTTAACCATTCCGTTCCGGTTTCAAAACCGTACCAACCTCTAGTGCAGTGATTCTTAACCGGGGGGGGGGGGGGGGGCGAGAGAAGGTTCTAAATTTTTAATGAAAATTATTAATTGAGTGAATCATTGGATGGACACTTTTCTACGGGAAATATAAGCAAAATTAATAGATGGGCACTCAATCCATTTTTGTTTGACCTAAATTCAATGGACAACGTTTTATTAAAAGACGATCTTATCCCAATACGAGCTAATGCACGTATTGAAATGGAATTTGAAAAATTGGACTTAGAACAGTTCTGGTGTACGCAGTGAGAATTTTATCCTGAATTGGCAAAAGCAGCATCAGAGACACTTTTACCATTTGCTACCACTTACCTTTATGAAATGAGTTTTACGTCACTTCTGCACATCAAAACAAAAGCCAGAAATCGCTTAAATGCATCTGATGACTTACGTATGGCTCTTTCAAATACAGAGCCTAGTTTAAAAGGGATAATTATAAACAAACAACAACGTAGCCATTAAAAATGTAGATATTGTTTTATATGTAATAATACAGTATGCATTGTAAATGTATTAATTTTGTATGAAATAAATAAATTATCTTGCAATAAATGTCTTTTCGCAAATGAAAAATAGAAACACATTTTTCAAAGGGGTGCGAGAGCATGTTTTCAGATTCAAGGGGGGTGTTAACTATTAAAAAGATTAAAACAATCACTGCTCTAGTGTGTCGCTTAAATGCATCTGATGACTTACGTATGGCTCTTTCAAATACAGAGCCTAGTTTAAAAGGGATAATTATAAACAAACAACAACGTAGCCATTAAAAATGTAGATATTGTTTTATATGTAATAATACAGTATGCATTGTAAATGTATTAATTTTGTATGAAATAAATAAATTATCTTGCAATAAATGTCTTTTCGCAAATGAAAAATAGAAACACATTTTTCAAAGGGGTGCGAGAGCATATTTTCAGATTCAAGGGGGGTGTTAACTATTAAAAAGATTAAAACAATCACTGCTCTAGTGTTAGGCTTCGTTTTAATATTATGTCTTTAGATTCAGGTAGTTTTAATGTTTCATCAAAGTTCCACACTACAAAACGATTTTTCATATAAAAAGCAATTTATAAACATTTTAATGATATTGCAATATTTTACTTCGCTATAAAATCATGTTCATAAAGTAATGAAACAGAACAGAACAATTTCCTAAAGTGAAGAGTTATCTCACTTATCACAAAATACATCTGGAAATTAAATATTTTGCGAACAAATACAGGGTGTCCGGGCTAAAAGCATCCAAAAGTTATGGCTTATTTTTACGGAACTATCCATTAAAATTTAAAAAATTATTTAAATAAAGATAACATCTCACCAAGTTTAAATATCATAGATTTCGATCATAGTAACATAAATTTTGATATGTGCACCTTTTGTAGCACGACAAACGTCTGAATGGTAATCCAGTTCTCTCCAAGTGTTTCGTAGCCTACCAGGAGTAATTACACAAATTGCTTGAATGATACACTTCTTCAATTCATCCAAAGTTCAATTTTTTGTTTATACACAACGGATTAAATTAATCCCCAAGCAAAAAGTGCTAATAACTCCTAATAAGAGGGTAATAAGAGGCACACATCAAAATCTATGATACTATGATTGAAATCTATGATTGATATTAAAACTTGGTGAGATGTTCTTTCTATTTAAATAATTTTTTTTTAATTCTAATGGGGAGTTCCGTAAAAATAAGCATTAATTTTTGGATACTTTTAGCCCGGACACCCTGTATAACGCGAACAGAAAACCAAAAACGAATATACAACACAGAAAAGAAATCATATCGCATTGCCAATGAAATCTCGCTAACAGCCCTGCAGTGAAGAATATGGGAACCGTCTATAGTGAAATCACCTCCGCATAGGGAGTACAACACACCAGTGTGAAAATGATGTATCGCCAAGCAGTCATGGCCAGTGTGGGGTCGAAATAACGCCATTGCCTCGAACCGGGACCAATCTGGGATAATTCCAGGATTCAGGAATCTCCAGTCCTTGGCAGCAACATACTGGATAAGCTTTTCATGACACCTAAATATTAATGAGTTAATTCTTCACAAAGCCTTTTAAGGTCATTTTCATTTTGCATACACCTACACTCTTTATCACTAGTGTCTCTACCTGGTCTTATCCGTGGATACCGCAGTGTCCTGGGATCCACTGCAACACAACAGTTTTACCTTCCTGTTCTCAGTTTCAAATAAAAGTTATGGCACTTCACTATTTCACTAGATGTCGGGCTTATAACTCAATCTATAGATCTGTTTGATATCTTCCAAGAGAGAGAAAGAAAGAAAACAGACTGTAGAAAAATCCAGCACCAAGAGAAGGGATCCATCAGTATAAATTCTCAACCACTGGGGTTCCAGGAACCAGACATTCATAGTATAGTTTCTGGTGCAAGGAGTCGCAATACAGCACGAGGTGTATTGGACTTGGCAACTGTTTGTTGCAGATTTAAATAGAGATTACTTTCTGAAGCTCCAAAGGGTTACAAGGTTTCACAACATCTTTCAGGGCAGCATCTAGATCAATCTTCATCTTCCGTTCCAAAACCACCTGTACAAAGTCGCGCTGAGTAGGAAAGTTTCGAACCAGATTTCGATATTGCAACAGAAAATCAGGGCTAATGTGTTTTAACTTTTCGTATAGTGTTGTGGCTCTCTCCTCAATAACAAACTGAAAGGTTAAATGCCCGTTGGAAACAGCATTGATTCAATTGGTGTAGTTTTGACAGAACCCCATAAGATATGTATACGCTGCTATTTTACATACGCACTTGAATATCTCACGAAATTACATTAAAATTTATGGGCCGTGGCGGCCTTGTGGTACAGCGCGTTGGTTTTCGTTGCTGAGGGTGCTCGGATCGAATCCTGGCAAAGCGCCACTAAAATGCCTCCGTTTGTGCCGTCCCTTCATAGGGAGCAATGCTGGTCCGCCTATATGGCGCCCTCATAATAAAGTGGCCAGCAAAACTGAATTATAAGCGAATGTCTGCGACAAGTGCCTCCGCATTGAGAGGGGGAAAAACATTAAAATTTATTTATTACTGCGCTAAACAAGGCATGATAATAAGGATATTATTTTCTTCAGTAATGAATATATATGTGTGTGTGTGTGTCACGCTTTTTCCACTGTGCAGACAATTAAAGAAGACAAGTTAATTAAGAAGAACCATACTCCATGCGGAAATCGTAGCTTTATTTAAAAGACTAAACTACCAGTCCAGTCGCCATTCTGCGACTTATTCCCTCTGACAGAAAATAACGCGTCCTGACTATCCTACAGACAAATTCTGTGTGCGCACTTCTTAAACTCCACAAGCGGAGAAAGCCAGCTCAAAACCCCGTGATAGCATGTGACGATGATTGCGTGAGTCCGAGCGCGCAGTAGGCAATTAATTATCGATGACCTCAGGAGCGCTGGTCGAATGAATTAGACCATGTGATTTCCACTGTGGGCTAACTGAAAAGCACGTACTAATAATAACTCTTGGGGCAGCGCGATGCTACTGTCCTTGAATCTTTAATCATTGAAAAACAACAATTCCTGAATTGAAAGCGTGGAATTCCTGTTGCGTCTTGAAAACACTTCAAATGTTTCTTGTATATTTTATACTTTCCCCATTGTTTCAGCCTAAGTTATTTTAATCCCCCCAACTAATTAATCTCTGAATCTTTATATGTGTGAATGTTAATAACTATATATGAGTAAGTTTTCAAAGTAGTTAGCCTTCAATACAAAAGATTATATTTTTAGGATCTAAATAATTTCATTTATATGTAAATAAAACATTTTCATTTAAAACGTTTATAATAAAAATTTCAGGTATGTTAAAAGTTTTCCTATATAAAACTCATTATGATTCCGTTAATATTTTTCCTAAGAGGGAATTATCAAACTCTTCTAGGGGAGAATTGAAATCAGCGAGGGAATAAATATATTGGAATACGCATAAATAAAATTTCTTCCTTCTTAGCAGATCCTTGTGATTCAAATATTTCTCTTCATGTTTCACTGACTCCAATTCCCTTTTTCAAAAAGTTCTTAGGTAGAATATCAAATGAAAAAAGATTTTGAAGTCTAAATCCTCTTATTAGGTGACTCTTTCAAACACAGATCAGGACGTATGAATATGAAAAAAACTGTTTGAAAGGCTTACTTTAACTCTAAAAAGGGAAAAGTCTGATGAAAATATTTTTTTCCTACTTTTTCGATTAACAGCAGAAAAGAAAATTGGAGTTTCTCATATATACGCGTATTTCTTCTTCGAAATTCCAGGACTTTAAGCTATCATAACTGGCGTTGGTAAAACGTTCGCGTTGCAAAAGCTTCGACTCAAAATTTCAGAGATTTATTAGGAGTTACACAAAAAAGTAGATTAAAGCCACTTTTAATAGGAATTTCAAAACTTTATTTATAGTTACTTCCCCTAGTGACTTTTTTTTGTAATATATTAATTTTCTATACAAATTGTGCTATTTTTGAAAGCTGTAGAACACGTACAGACATAATAACAAGTTGAAAGATCCTTCAGTCTATTGAATATAAATTTGTTTTCCAGTCAAATACAGAGGTAAACCATTGTTAGATTTCGTACTTTCAGTTGAACTTACATTAGTATTCTGAAATTTACAGGGCTGGAGAACTTTACAGGACAATACAAACAAACAGAGAAACGTAATGAGAGAAACGTAATCTCATTTGAAAAAGTAGAAACTATCCACCAGTTACGTAATATTGCATATATTCACTCCTTAACGTAATAAAATAGAGGATGAGCCAAAAGTTCGTAAAAACTTTGAAAATTCATAAAAAGGGAAGAAATTATGATAAAGAAGTGCGGTTTGGAAGAAAGGGCTCACAAGGAAGTCGGATTTTTTTTGCAGCCAAAAAAAGGTTAAAAAGGTTTAAAAAAGTTTTAAAAGTTTAAAAAGTCACCTGTAAATGGCGTTGACATGCGAGAGATTCAACAGAATTATTTAAATCAATCTTGCAATAAAAGACCGTGATACACGAGAATTTGGAGGATCGGCCACGAAGTGGAAGACCCTCGTTGGCGGATGTTCGCATTACTGCTGTGGAAACCGCTATCAGTAATATAACGGGGTCCACGGGGGTAATAATATAACTGTTCACGGGGAGTAGCAGTGCTCGCAAATCTGGACCAGTAACTCCACCAGTGACTTTTTAAAATTTATATTTTGCTGCTAAAAAAATCTGAATTCCTTGTGAGCCCTTTCTTGCAAACTGAAATTCTTTATCAGAATTTCTTCATCTTTTATGAATTTTTAAAGATTTTACGAACTTCTGGCCCATACGGTATATTTAATGCCCTTAGAGAGAGTGGGTGATACCGTCGCTTCAATGTCCTATCAATTTCAATGTAGAGTAGCAATTTCAGTATTATGAATGAAATTCTGGGTAAAGAAAAACAGTATTCAGGTTCATCCTTCTTTAACTTCAAGTAAGTAAATAAAATGAAGGATACACGTACGCAAAATATACAACTGGATTTCTAGATGTATGAGTGACATACGCAAGCACACACGACTTGAATACAGATACTGCCTATAACAATTCAAGCTAGCTTTATACGATGTGTTCATATTGCGGCACAGTTCATGAATACGGTTAAAAGTAAGTCGCATTAAACCTCGGATTTATCTATCCATCTATCTATCTATCTATATATATATATATATATATATATATATATATATATATATATATATATAACAGTTCCGTAACTGACTCATTCACTGACTGACATACAACGCACAAACCAAACCGCTAGACCTAAAGGGCTGAAATTTTGCATGGCGATTCTTCTTATAGTGTAGGGGTGCACTAAGGAAGATTTTTCAAAAATTCTTCTTAGATTTTTTTTAATTAAATTTTTAAGCTGTTTTTTTTTTTACTTTTTTTACGTTTGCATTTAAAACAACACTTTGAGGGTTATAAAATTTATATCACAAGAAAGATCATAAAAATTCCTTTAAAATGAAATTTTTTCGAATCTTTACCTCTATTTGCTGATTTTTGGGGAATTTTTAAAGATTAATTTTTAGAATTTAATTTATTAAATGCTGATCACGTGATTTCTTTTTCTGGTACTTTAAATAAATTTATCGTCACGTGCATAACAACTAAATAAACAAAAAAAAATTTTCCTTGCTAATGCGGCAGACGATTGGACATTATCCAAAAAAATATTAAAATACAGTAAAAGAAATGTTTTACAAACTGTACTATATTAACTGTACTATATTCTTCAGTATTCTTTATATTATATTTAATTTGAATATTTTCTTCTACATTATTTTATCTATAAAATTATTGTCGTGTAGCCACAACGTCTAAACTTATTTATTTATTTGAGCGTGATTTAATTGGGGTAGTACATTTATTTATTTTATATAAAATGGGTAGTTGGGCGCGTTGTGTTTTTATATTTATTTTTAACCCAAAGCTCAAGACGTATTATGGCTAACGAACAGAGTGACAAAACCTAAACTCCTAAAAACTAGTAGATAACTTTTATCAGATCCACTGTAAGAATAAAGATGACTGACACCAATTTTATGTTTACAAAAAAAAAACTAATTTATTTACAACATCGTCTATCTACAAGTTCACATAAAGAAACAAAATTAACTAAATCTTAATATTCAAACTATTCATATCAAAAAGTCCCTCATTATTTCTTCTAAAATCAAAATCTAAAACACGTACTTCAATATTTAAACTATACCTTTACGATTCAGGGAGCATAAGATTACTTATTCTACCGAAGACATTAAAATCCATCCTAAAGCTAAACTCTCAAAAACACACGCCACGATTCAGCACTACAACACTTAAATTCAAGGTTGGGTCTAAACGATACAAAATGATTTAAAACTCACTCAATTTGATGCGAACCGCACGGGAGACGGGCGTCGATGCAACCATCGGGCATGGGGGCTCCCTTTCCTCTGCGGGACGACTCAAAAACAGGACTCCAAAAACTCGGCGCAAAATACTTCATACTTCCTCTCTATCTGCTTTCTAGGTGAGGGCAGCAACCATGATCGAAAACCGGAACATGAAGCCAGGAAACCGTGAAGACTCAAACAGGACTCCAAATGCTCTCCACACTTTAATTTATTTGTTGGTGAAGGCAGCAACCATGCTTGAAAACCGGAACATGAAGCCAGGAAACCGTGAAGACTCAAACAGGACTCCAAATGCTCTCCACACTTTAATTTATTTGTTGGTGAAGGCAGCAACCATGATTGAAAACCGGAACAACCCTCGGGAAACCTCAACTTAAATCATCTACAGATGAAAAACAACCCTTCATCACCCGCGATGTCTAAGCACCCGGGAGAAGGGAAACCGGACTGGCACGCAAAGTGAATCCTCGAAAAAATACCTTAAGTCCTCAATTTATTCATTTTCTTCATAACGCCGTCCACGCCTCTTTAAAACACCTACAACCATTCAGGAAAGCCCCAAAGACTCCACCATTCAGCTTCACTTTAACATTTATTGGATAACTTCTCCAAAAATCACGCCCTACAAAATGTCATCGCGGACCACACACTTCAACACCACGTGCTCTTTACCGCAGATCCCACGCAACGATCTCATAAAATTTGCTCACAACAGTCATTGTCGTATAAAGTCAAAAAAGGCGCCAGACGCAAATTTTCGTCTACGACAACCAATAGCCCCTACACCGTCTAGGCCAATTACACTCGCTTTCCCACAAAGACCGCGCTTCCTAACTAACATCAAAGAACATCAAAAGACGGCTTTCTAATTACTTACAAACATGCGATAGAGAGCCTTCGAAAACCCTTAGCTTACTTACAAAATAAAATACATTTTTCTTTAAAATCGAACACGCTTCATCACAATTATTCTTTACGATTTTCTTATAAATATATATATATATATATATATATATATATATATATATATATAAATATATATATATATATATATATATAAATATATATATATATATATATATATATATATATATATATATATATATATATATATATATATATATATAACAGTTCCGTGACTAACAGATAACGCACAGACCAAACCGCTGGACCTAAAGGGCTGAAATTATGCATGGCGAATTTTCTTATAGTGTAGGGGTGCTCTAGGGAAAATTTTAAAAAAATTCTTAGATTTTTTTAAATTAAATTTTTAAGCTTTTTTTGTAACTTTTTTGAGTTTGCATTTAAAATAATAATCTGAGTGTTATAAAATTTATATCACGAGAAAGATCATAAAAATTCCTTTAAAATGAAATCTTTACCTCCATTTTCTATTATTGGTAAATTTTTAAAGATTAATTTTTAGAATTAAATTTATTAAATGCTGAGAAAGTATTGAAAATGCGTACAAAAAAAGTATTGAAATACGGTAAAAGATAAAATTTAACCACTAGACTAATTGAGATGGAAATTTTTTAAGAATTTAATTCGAATTAGTATGTTTTATGGATATTAAATATATTTTTGCTTTTTTTGGCATTCATTGCATACAATGATCGTTGTATTCTATTTGAATGCACTTCGTAGCGAAGCATGGGGATTCAGCTAATATATATATATATATATATATATATATATATATATATATATATATATAATATTAAAAACTAGTAATTTCTTAATTCAACACTCTTAACATTTAAAAACTGTTAATTCCTCACTTTACTATTCCAAATTACAAACCCTTTTTTAATCCCTTAAACTATTTAATTCCCTTTGGGCATTCGCGTTAAATTCCATTATTACAGCCTTAGGCAAAATCATTCAAGATGGCTGTCTTTTTTAACTAAAAGGACTCGGAGCGGCGTCAGTACAAGTTTAAATCAGTTCTGCACATCAACAATAACTTTAAACCAATGAACTATTAAGACAACCCTTTAATCACGTGATGGGGTGAAGTTTATTTAACTCGTAACGTCCGGAAGTAGGACGAATTTCTGTGTTTTCTATTGTTGCATCCATACTGACGGATCGGTCGGTGATCTCAATAAAAATGTTCCCGTAAAAACTTGTGTCGACGATTTGTTCTTTCGGACAGACTACCATTCCAGTGTCTACAGAGATGACTGTGATGTGGGGTTGCGGCATTCTTCTTTTTAATGACCGACGGCCGTACTCCCCATGTCACATATATATATATATAATATATATATATATAATATATACACTGCTGGCCACCCAAATTGCAACACCAAGAAAGACAAGAGATATCACAACAAAATTTATTTTGTAGATAACATGTTGACCAAGTATCAAATGATTAAATTTATAGACTTCTGTGAAGTGTGGTTCCTGCCAAAATCAGTAGCCAGAGTAGCCGCCATTGTTGGAGATCACCGCTGCCACACGCCTCGGCATTGATTCAAAGAGACTTTGGATGAGTTCTTGGGATACAGCCAAGAAGCTTCCACACGTTGCCAAAGTTGATCTGCTGTGGCAGCTGGGGATGGAATCTGGGTCAATCGTAGAACAACCATGGACCACATGTTTTCTATCGGCGAAAGATCCGGAGAGCGAGGCGGCCAGGGAAGCAATTCAATCTAGCGATTGACGAAGAACCGTTGGACAATGCGTGTCACGTGTGGTCGCGCATTATCCTGTTGAAATATGGCTGTGGGCAAGCCCTGAAGGTAAGGAAGGACAACTGGCTCCAACACCTCGGAGATGTAGCGCTGGCTGTTTAAAATACCGTCAATGCGTACTGGAGGTGTGCGAGAGTGATATCCAATACCGCCCCATACCATAATACCCGGTGCAGGACCAGTGTGGCGGTGCATAACGCAGCTGTTCAGCATCCTCTCCTCACGGTGTCTCTAGACTCGAATGCGACCATCGTGGTGTTGCAGACAGAAGCGTGACTCGTCAGTAAAGACAATTTCATTCCATTCTGCCGTCCACATCCTTCTGTCATCGCACCATTGGCGGCGGAGACGTCTGTGGTTCTGCGTCAAGGGTAGACAAAGCAATGGACGTCTTGCGGACAGACCAATCTGCTGTAAACGGCGTCGATTGGTACGCGCAGACACTGGATGATGCGTTACAGACTGCATGTGCTGTGCTATGGTTCGTGATGTGACTGAGCGATCCGTCACTGCCATGCGCACAATTTGCCTGTCATCACGCGAAGTGGTACGCTGAGGTGGATGCGATCGAACACGCCGGTCCGTCGTACACTCCTGCATCCAACGATCACATATCCGCATTACAGTTGTTTGGTTTCGTCCAACACGACTACCGATTTCCCTGAAAGATAATCCACAATCTCGGTAGGCCACTATCCTTCCTCTGTCGAACTCGGATACTTGATCAAAAGATGATCGCTGTTTTCGACGAGGCATAATTGATCGTTTATTTGAAAAAACCACAAGAAAAACACAATTGCCGAACTTGAAATCGTCGAAATCTCCAAGCCTTAAATAGCGCTTTGAAGTGGCGCCACAGGCGCGCGTGATGTGCGTCTGCGCTGAAATTCTAATCATTTGCATATCTCACCTCAGCTAATGCATGTTGTAAATTTCATTTTATTTGCATGTTTCCTTCAGGGTGTTGCATTTACAGTGGCCAGCAGTGTATATATATAAATATATATATATATATATATATATATATATATATATATATATACTAGCTGATAACCAGTGCTTTGCTACGGAGTACATTCAAATTAAATACAACGTTCAATGTATGCAATTAATGCCAAAAATGTGTATAAATATATTTATAATAAATGCAACGATCAATGTATGCAATTGATGTAAAAAAACGGATTTAATTTAATATTTTTTTCTGTATTTTAATATTTTTTTGGATAATTTCCAATCGTCTGCCACATTAGCAAGAAAAAAAATAATTTTTTTGTCTATTTCGTTGCTTTGCACGTGACAATAAATTTATTTAAAGTATCAGTAAAAGAAATCACGTGATCAGCAATTAATAAATTAAATCCTAAAAATTAATCTTTAAAAATTCACCAAAAATCAGATAACGGAAGTAGATTCGAAAAAGATTTCATTTTAAAGGAATTTTTATGATCTTTCTCGTGATAAAAATTTTATAACCCTCAAGTCATTATTTTAAATGCAAACATTAAAAAAGTTACTAAAACAGCTTAAAAATTTAACTTTAAAAAATCTAAGAAGATTTTTTTTAATCTTCCTTAGTGTACCCCTACACCATAAGAAAAATCGCCATGCAAAATTTCAGCCCTTTAGGTTCAGGGGTTTGGTCTGTACGTCGTATGTCAGCCAGTCAGTCAGTCAGTTACGGAGCTGTTATATATATATATATATATATATATATATATATATATATATATATATATATATATATATATATATATATATATATATGTATGTATATATGTATGTATGTATGTATGTACACATGTAAAAGGAAACAGGGGGGATAGGTATGTAGAAGAAAAAGGAGAATTCAAATTGAATTATAATATTACTAATACCTCATTAAAATATTTCATAAGTTATACATATAATATAGTCATTTTTATCCTTTTGAAACATTAAACCGCTTAATGCTTTATCGGCTTCCGCAATCGGGGATCTTATTAATCCATTTTTTCTTTCTTATTTTGTGTAAATGAAAAAATTACTGAAGTTACAATACATTGATTTTCTAAATTTAAAATAATTATCATAATTATACAATAATAGAGGTGTTATCTATATATATAAAATAGTTCCGTAACTGAATGACTCACTGACTGACTGATTGACTGATTGACAAACAATGCACAGACCAAACTGGTGGACCTAAAGGGCTGAAATTTTGCATGGCGATTCTTTTTATAGTGTAGGGGTGTACTAAGAAAGATTTTTGAAAAATTCTTCTTAGATTTTTTAAATTAAATTTTTAAGCTGTTTTAGTAACTTTTTTTTAAGTTTGCATTTAAAATAATAACTTGAGGGTCATTAAATTTATACCACGAGAAAGATCATAAAAATTCCTTTAAAATGAAATCTTTTTCGAATCTTTACATCTATTTACTGATTTTTGGTGAATTTTCAAAAATTAATTTTTAGAATTTAATTTATTAAATGCTGATCACGTGATTTCTTTTTCTAGTACTTTAAATAAATTTATCGTCATTTGCATGACAACGAAACAGACAAAAAAAATATTTTTTTCTTGCTAATTCTGCAGACGATTGGACATTATCCAAAAAAAAATTAAAATACAGTAAAAGATATGTTCCTCAAACTGTACTATAGTAACTGTACTATATTCTTTAGTATGTCCTATTAGATTTAATTTGAATATTTTTTTCTACATTATTTTGTCTATGAAATTTCCGTTACGACTTTTTATAAATATATTTTTTCGTTTTTTTTTACATCAATTGCATACATTGATCGTTGCATTTATTATAAATATATTTATACACATTTTTGGCATTAATTGCATACATTGACAGTTGAATTTAATTTGAATGTACTCCGTAGCGAAGTACGTGTTTTCAGCTAGTGTAAATATAAAAAGTAAAAAGTTAATAAAGTCAATAATGACATAAAATAACCTTTTGGCAAAGAAGCTATCAATTTTGGCCTGTTTAATTTGAATATTTTCTTCCACATTATTTTTTCTATAAAAATATCCCTTACGATTTTTTATAAATATATTTTTTTGTTCATTTTTTGCATCAGTTGTATACATTGATCGTCGTTTTTATTATAAATAAATATATATATATATATATATATATATATATGTGTGTGTGTGTGTGCGATAATAATCACATTTGGAAAATTTAGCACAAGGTAGTGATGCAGTCGGGCCAAGTGTTGATCATACAGGAAAGCATTGAAGAAATTTAGGGAGAAATTTAGGCAAACTCCTATGCAGTCAGAGATGAGGAACACGTATTTCCAGGCGATATCTAGGAAATCACCTTTATTCAACTATGAAGCATCGCGAAGGCTGCAGCGGCCACTGGACTTGCCCGGACGGGGCACGGATTACATACAAGGTTAAGACAGGAGCGGACAGCAGGTCCGACGGCAACGAGAGTTATACACGCAGAGAGAAAAGTCTTCTGTTCATGCAATATTAAATGGGTGTTTTGCGATATTGACGCCAGAGGGCCTAAACTACTTAATATTTTAATTGGTCGTCTTTAGGTTCGTGGAGTTCACGTGTCCACTTCAGTTTCCCCGGGATACTTTATTGTTAGATCCCGCGCTTGTTATATCTGCGCCCTATTGACCTGGGTGCAGGAGAAGTGGCCATAAAGTTCTTGTAAAATGTGGTTTTGACGTTATAGAAGGCATAAATCCAGAGTGGTTCGAGGGCTCTTCAAGAATTTTGACATTACACTGGCATTCGGAATTTCATAAACTTCCTACACTCATATCTGGGGATGTTATTGAGTTCAGATACTTCACATGCCTGTATAATGATCTGCAGGGCTAATATAAATTATAACTTTACTTTACTTTTAAATTGCAATTTTGGATAAGGGGTCGTGCTTTATTAAAAGGAGAATTTAGAATACGCGGTAGATGTAAATTTAGAGAAGGACGGAATTTCTTGTTACATTTATTTATTTATATATATATATATATATATATATATAATATATATATATATATATATATATATATATATATATATATATATATATATATATATATATATATATATATATATTTATATATATATATATATATATTTATTTATATAAATATATATATATATATATATATATATATATATATATATATATATATATATATATATATATATATATATATATATATATATATATATATTTATAAAAAAATCGTAAGGAATATTTTTATAGACAAAATAATGCAGAAGAAACTATTCAAATTAAATGTAATAGGACATACTAAAGAATAGTGTGCAGTTAATATAGTACAGTTTCAGGAACATAATACCTTTTATTGTATTTTAATATTTTTTGGATAATGTCCAATCGTCTGCCGCATTAGCAAGAAAAAAAAATTTTTGTTTTGCCTATTTAGTTGTTATGCACGTGACGATAAATTTATTTAAAGTACCAGAAAAAGAAATCACGTGATCAGCATTTAATAAATTAAATTCTAAAAATTAATCTTTAAAAATTCACCAAAAATCAGAAAATAGAGGTTAAGATTCGAAAAAGATCTCATTTTAAAGGAATTTTTACGATCTTTCTTGTGATATAAATTGTATATCACTAAAATTATTATTTTAATTGCAAACTTGAAAAAAGTTACTAAATCAGCTTATAATTTAATTTTTTAAAAGATCTAAGAAGATTTTTTCAAAAATCTTTCTTAGTGCACCCCTACACTATAAGAAGAATCGCCATGCAAAATTTCAGCCCTTTAGGTCCAGCGGTTTGGTCTGTGCGCTGTATGTCAGTGAGTCAGTCAGTCAGTCAGTCAGTTACGGAACTGTTTTATATATACAGATATGTATATATATATATATATATATATATATATATATATATATATATATATATATATATATTTATTTATTTATTTATTTATTTATTTTGGCATTAATGGCATACATGGACCGTTGTATTTAATTTGAATGTACTCCGTAGCGAAGTGCGGGTTTTCAGCTAGTTCTCTTATAAAATTTCAGTTTATGAAAACCTGATTTATGGTACTAAGTTACCAGGATGTTTCTTATTGTTAAGGCATAATTAAGAATTAATAGTAAAAACAGTTTTCTTAAATAAATTGTCGGTGTTAATGACTCATTATTTCAGACCAGTTGTATACTAAATAAATTTAACCACTTTCAGAGCAAATGTTGAAACTCCACGAAGCAGTAAGAAAAGCAATATGCTAAAATGATGCAGAATCATTTTTATCGAAAGACTTTGAATAGTCAAAATGAAATCAGCATTTACATTTAAGACAATTATTTTATTCTAATAATTGTATTCAGTATCATGATACTTGATCCTGTTTCTTGGAAAGTGGGCTATGCAAATTGTAGTTGTTAGACAACATTTTATGAAACATTAAGCTTGTCTACAGCATTATATAGGTCTGAATATAATGTTATTACGGCAGTAGGCACAGAGAGTTTGGAACATTTCCTTCCGTTTATGAAATACAATATTCACTATTTGGAATGGGACAGTTTGCTGGTGCCATCTAGCGTCTATCTTGCGTACTCATCTAGGAAAATGTTTTAAGGTTTAATAAATAGAACATATAGCTTTCTCGGAATCATTTCACGATTAATATGACATTTCCATCATGATTCTTTTCTTAGTTAATAAAATGCTTATTTCTTTTCATTGGGTCACTGATGAGATTTAAAATTATTGTTCATTTTTTTTATCGATAACTAGTGTTTGCCACGCGTCTGAATAATATGAATTTTTAGGCTGTTTTCGTATACGTTAACGAGATGAGAGTTCCCATCGAAATTCTAAACCCTTTTCGAAAGAATTTCACTGGATACTTCTGATTTTTAAAATATAGATATTTTATAGAAATTTACAAGTTCTGGACAATTTTTTGTTTTTCCCTCATTAGTTTTTTTACTCATCTGCAGCTCCGAAGTAAAGTTAGAAACAGTAAGTTGCTTTGTTCCTGAATTAAACCTTTATTGTAATCAAGGGGACTTGGACCTCTTAAAATGTCGAAAAGGAAAAAAAATTGACCATTTTTGTCATTTTACTCGTATATCTCAAAAAGTATACATTACCAAAAACTCAATTTTTGAAGACAATAATATATGCATGTTTCTTCTTTCATTTCATGTTTTTTTTTCAAAGCATAATAGGAAAAGTTAATGTATATAGGGTTTTTTTTAATTTTTAGCCATTTGCCGAGCAGAAAATCAGAATGGCAGCTTGCGGATGATTACAAAAGAATTTCTGCATCTTAAACAAAATTTTTGGTATCGAATTATAGCAGAGTCTAGTACTTACACTCAACCCATAAAGGTTAATATTTTAAGCTTTTTATATTTTTAAAACAAAACTGTATCTTTCTTATATAAAATTTACAAAATTTTATCATTATACAAGTAACAACCAGAAAAAAAATTTTCAACCAAAATACGAAAATTTAGGCGGATTTTATAAAGCCTGCTATGCACTATATATTCTGAAAATTTAGTGAAAAAATATTGAAAAGTTTTGCAATGTAAAGTTAATAACTTTACATCTGTAATACAAAGTCAAACGATTAAAGTGTTCTTGTTCTAACGATTCCTCATTATCCATTTCAAATGTTTCTTTTTAATTTACATTAATTATAAGTCTGGCAACTCTTTGTATAAGTGCTCTCTGCATCTGGAAACATCTGCACAAGTTGTATAATGTTATACAAGTCAGGTTTAAAAAAAAAACTGATCCACTCTTGAAAATTACCAAGGTTTTCATGGTTTAGATAGAACTGATTTATATCAATTCATATTTGCTTAGCATTATGGCTTCTCTAACATGCTATTGTTCCTTAAACTGAAAATTAGTTTGTTTTTTTTAATCTTAAAAATACTTTTTCCTGGTCATAAACTTTCAGTTTATTTTTCACCGTGTTTTTATTAACTTGCTTTCTTGTTTGTTTGTGTGTGGGTTTGTCCCTTACAAATCTTGCAATCGATTTTTAACTAACTTCCCGACTAGCTAGACATTTGAAACTTTTAGAATAGCTCAGAACACGATGACAATGCATTTTTTTAATACTTTTAGCCATCTTTAATACGTTTTGAATTCCTTTTCAGTTAATTTTGTTTTGTAGACTGGGGCAGCCATCTATCGGCCGGGACGGGAACGAAAAGTTAAACGCATGTTAACTCTCAATTAACTTAATTTTCTTTCAAGTTGATGGGATAATTCATCAAAAAAATTTTAAAAAGTATTTATTAATACATAGAATTGTCAAGTTTATATGATTCAACAGAAAAACATGGTATATAAAAAGGTATTTTAAGAACATGGTATATAAAAAGTTCTTTTTATCTCGTAATTATTACCACTCATTTTGTTCGAAAAAGTACCGTATTTTCCGGCATATAACCCGCACCTATAATTTTAAACAACATTTTTCGATTTTGGGGTATATTCTCCGTATTACGCACAGCCTTTTCTTGATGAAGAAACCTGAAACGTACATGTGCGATGCTCTTATCTTTTGAAGTTATTCATTCGAAGGATTTTTCCCAGGCTTACGAACAATGGTATACTGAAATGACAAGCGATAAGGAGAACAATATTGTTCCCTCACACACATATATATGTGTGAGGGAAATGCTTGACGGAGTAAATAATTCTACAAACAGGGGGTAAGAACGCACTTCTGACCCGAATGAATTCGCGGAATCAGGAGTCAGATGTTTTCTCTTTCAGAAACAGAATTCGATGATGTGCCTGAAGATATAACAGAAGACGAATATGACGAACTATTCATGTTATCCGATAATTAAAATTTTTAAGTTTATAAGGAATGTCATTTTTTTAAATAAACAGTACTCAGGCACATGTAGAAATCTAATTTTTTAATTTCACCCTTTCCTTATTTTTAAATCTATAAATTTTATATCCAGCGTATAACGCTCGCCCGTAAATTTCGAATTTACTTTTGTGTTGAAAGTGCGCGTGATACGTCGAAAAATAAGGTACCTGAAATTTCTTTTTTTAAAGCTATTAGGCTAAAGAAAAGCTTCCAAAATAATTCAATTTTAAAGTTTCATAATTCTTAATTGAAATTATTTGATATATGCTATAAAAAAATCTGCCCTTTCTGAAACACAGGTATAGTACTTGGAGGCACGTTACCAAGGCAACAGCCTCAGAATTATTTGACAACGATTTGAAGTCTAAATTCCAATTGTAGCGAAAGCTTGTTTTTTTATTTCCTTCTCCGAGGATTATGTTCTGTTTTTTTACGTAACATTCAAATACAGTAAAACCTCGTTTATCCGGACTAACTGGGACCACAGGCAATCCGGACAATCGAAAGTCCGGACAATTCGAGTAATATGGGTAATAAGCAAAACGAAATCCTTAACTCAACACACTTAACCGTTTATTACGATAAAAAAACTGTTTTGTAACAAAATTACATCGTATTATTTACATGACATTAAAAAATATAAAAATAACTTTTTCTGAGTCAATCCACGTCAAGGGTGCGTCCATTAATTACGTGAGGCTTTTAGGGGGGGGGGGAGTCGAGCCGAATCTCACCCAGTCTCACGTGGGGGAGAGGGGGGTCTCGGCAAACATCGCGTAATTTTTTTCCGCAAGAAACAGTGTAAAATTGCAAGAAAACTGGGTTATATTAAGTAAAACATGTTTCTACACTAAAATATGGCTAAATCCTACACAATAGTTCCAGTAGTCACTTTTGAGACCACACATGAGTCCCCGAGGACTGATTTAGAATGAATATTCTTTTGCGAATTTTAGTAGTTTCTATTTAAGTGTGTTATTGTTCGATTTTCTCACTGTGATTCTAGACTACGTTCTTAGTAGTCTTAAATACTAGTCTTAACTAGTCTTAAATAAAAATAATTAAGCAAATTATGTTTTTTTTAATAAATCCAATGCAATCAAGCACAGATTAACGTATTTACACTAAAAATACGCATTTTGAAAAATCTCACGTGAGATTGAGGGGGGGAGGGGGTCGAAATATCGCCAAAATCGCCCCACGTAATTAATGGACGCCCCCCAACGCCCTGTGACACTCTAGTAAAGCTTTCTTAAACTCAAAAAAAGCATTTTATTACCATAATTTACTGTACAATCTATGCAGGAACTGTACATTGAATCAAACTAAAAAACGAGTATTTGGCGTACATACAGTAACGTTCTTGCTATCATAGTTAAAAATTACTATCTAATGTAAACATTACATAAAAAAATGCCTACAAATATGATCAGGATAATTCGGAGATTCGGATGAACGAATGCCGGATAAACGAGGTTTTACAGTATGTCAAAATTATACTGTGTGTCTGATTCAGAATTCTATGACAACAGAAACATAAAAACTCTTACATAAATAAAACTGTTGTATTCCGTTGGTGAAACTACAATAGCTATGCCAAAAGTGACAACACTTACTGATGATAGACAAACTGACGCTTAGAATTTGTGTACTGTAGGGGAAACTCTTGTACCTAGGGCCATCGTGTACCTAGGGTCACCATGCTTTATTTAAATAATTATTATTTTACAGCATTTTTACTCATTGGAGTGAGTGACAACACTGTTTCAAATCATAACAACCATTTTTAATGAAAGCAAGAAGCTATAGTTAAATAGAAAAGAAAGCCTTGATTTGATGATCAAACTAAATTTTTTCATTTCAATTTAAAGTCTTATTTTGTGAAAGTAAGTGCAAACTTATGTCTTAATGTATAGCAGATATTTTTTGTAATCATTAAAGGAAAAAATGACATAAAAACAAAGTTTGGTTTCTGCAGGTCTTTGGCTATGGAAGCCATTTTGCCAAAAACAACATCTTGTACCTAGGGCAATAATCTTGTTTTGTACCTAGGGCCATGGCCTCTGGTAGAAAAGAGGTGGACAGAAAACTTGGCAAGTGTAGAATTCTCCCTGATACCCCCGAGAATAATGAAATTCAAGAACAAATATTGAAAAAAGTAATTGTTAAAAAAAGTTAATGAAATCTGTGTTTGAAACAGAAAATTTATGTGGGATCATTAAGAAGACAATGGAGAAAAAACATACATTAGAAAATGATGAAATAATAAATATTTCTTCCTTTAAGACATTGCCTACAATTAATATTTCTTCCTTACGAAGATTTTAGAAGTTGTTCATGAAAGAAATAATGCATACAAATTGTTTTTTTATTGTTAACAACAATTTCAGTGTTGGAAATAACTGGCCCTACTTACAATAGTGTTATTGTACCTAAGGCCATTTGTAATTTTTTTTTAAATTTTCAATATAATTTACAAAAATTTTTTTCTACACTTGATGTTATTTTTTTTAAAGACAATAAAGCACGCAATGTATAGAAACTATTTTTATTATTGTAAGTTAGTTATAAGTAAAGATACTGCCATTTGAAAATAGCCGGCCCTAGATACAAGAGTTTCCCCTACTCAGTAAGTAACTAGGGTTTAAATTTTCTCGGACGTCTCAAGGATAAACAAATGAAAACTTTGTAAGTTTAAACTTCTTAATAAATTTGATTACTTTTTATAACTATTTTATCATCAATGTTCTAAATTTTTCTTTAGTATAAATTTTCAAAAAAAAAAAGACATGCTTTTTAAATTGAATACATTTTATTTTTCATGTAGAAGGCCACTCTTTCTAAGCAGAGTAGCGTTTTCCTTTGAAACATACCAAGAATAAATTAAAATTTTACATGCCTTTTTATTTTTATTTTCAAAGAACTTGAGAATCACGGAGCAGTGATTCCATTCAGAGGTCTGCCGATTTTTCTTTGATACAGTGAATTCCCACCGCACCGGCAATTCTCTTTCCAAAAAACATCGGATCTTTCCAGGCCTCGGGCAAAAGACTGGGGTAACACTTCACTTAACAGTGATCCAGGGGATTTTGTAGCTGCAATTTGGAGATTGAATTCCACCCCCCTTTCTTTCCATCCTGATGCATCTTATGAGTCGTTGCTCGCTCTGCAATCGATACAGGGATGTCATTCTGTCCTATAATATAAGCTTGCCGCTTTATACGAATTTTATGAAGTGCATACTTAACATATATTGTTTACTTTTCGTCTTTTCTTTGTGCGTCTTGTGGCTTGAATTTCGTTTTATGGGTGCTTGGGAAAAACAGCAGTAGGTAAATAGATTTATCTACAAACGTACAGGAGCAAAACTATAAAACCACTCAATATTTCCCAGTCCTGTTGTAATTATTTATAATATTTGCAGCCAATTAAAATGATTAATATCCATAATGGTTCCCACTTGTTGTCTGTATTTACTTATTATTTTACTATCAGAAACTTTTCGCGTTTTTGGCACGGATTTTATTAAAGATATCTCGTGTTGTACTGAAATATTACATAGTGAAAAAAAGTGATTGGAAATAACATTTCTTTAAATGGAATGCATTTTTCAGTTGGTAGATTACCGGCCTTAAGGTTTAGGAAGGTGAAACTGATCCTCTTTGTTGCAGGTGGATGTTACATCTTAAATTAGAATGAATGTAATACAAGATTCGCATTAAAACCATATCAAAAATACGTAGAACTTCTTGATAAAATCTTTTTTTGACCTGCAATTTAGGGCAAACTTTACAATTCTTCTTTTGTTAATAAATATTACATTTTTTCCTATAAGAGTGGGTGTCGCAAATACCTAATATCGCCTACTCGTGTGTCTAAAGTATGATTCGCGCTATGTATGAGAAAATACAGTAACTTCTTAGTTTTGGGTTTGTACTAACAGCGGCGATAGCGATAACGCTCTTATCACTGACAACAGAAATTATATGGCGTCTGAAGATGCTTTGGCTGTTGTCTTCGTAAACTTTGGCTCCAAAGAATCTGAATCCAGTGAATGTCCAGGTAGGTGCATTGTAATAACCCAGGTGGGGTTATCAGGCTGTGAACGTATAGCTATTAACTAATGTCGCATCGCGACCAAAGCTGTTTCAACACATACCAATGAAAGGGTTACAACTCTCAGGAACTACACACAGGTTACATATATACAATTTTATTTACACACATGTATTTACAGATTCCTTATACAGCTTCGTGCTAAATACAGAATCATCCAATATGATATATTCAATTATATTTATAAACATTTCATCTTCACAAATAAAGCAAGCCGACCCTTGTGGGTTAAGAGGCGATAATGCAATAACGGGATGTGAAATAGATATAATTAATTAAATGCTCACCCGTGGGTTGCCGGCACGATTGCTTAGTCTCGCTACACCACTAGCGCACATAAGGTTTGGTGATACTCGATAGTCCGGGTACACTAGGTCCGTCTGAACAGATCGATGCGGGCAATTACAGTTCGTTGTTCACACATTGGTTGTCGGCACTGTCGTGTACTCACGTTGCAACACCAGCACACCTAAATTCGGTAATGCTTAAAAGTCACTGTGCACTGAGTTCGTCGAAAGAGTTCTATATTGATACTAAAAAGTCAATGATCGATGATAATTCAGGATGGATCTCGAACACTGGGTTGCGATGTTTCTCTTAGGTTGTTTCACGGGTCAGTCAGCACTGGATGTTGGTCATCGACGTATTCATCATAGCACCTTGTATCAAATCTCGCTCCGGTAGTGTTTACTCGTTGGTTACCTTATTTCAGCATACTTTCATCGCCACGCAGTAGTTATATATATTTGCGTTATATTTCTTTATGTACTCTCGTGGATTCATCAATTGCGTTGCCTCGGGATGCTTCTAATTCACGCAGCAGCTTACTTCGTCTTTTTTTCTTCCTTTCGTATGGCTCACTCTCGCATGCGATATTCTGTTGTTCGTAATTTCGTTGGCCAAGCGGTGGCTCAGTTATTTCTTGTTCATTTTGTTTAAGTCATGGGGCTCTCTCTTAAAAATGCTTCACACCATGTATATATATTTCTTTTCTTTTTTTGTGATTGGTTCTTGCCTTTTTGGCTTCCTATTTGCTCGCCCCGCCTCTTGATTGTGTTGGGGGCTGAGCCACTTAGTTCATAGGTTGGTTCATGTTTTATGATTTGCATTTTTAATTATGTTGGGCGCCTCTCCTCGTCTTGGAAATTTCTCAACTCCTCGTGCACCAGTTTCCTAAGCTTTGATCTTCGATTTATGGCTGCTGTCCTCTTACTTATTTTATGTTTTTATTGCCCATGTTATTGTGCACTGCCGACGCTCTACTCACAGGCGCCATGAGGCGTCATAAATTCTGCTCACAATACCGGCTGTGTGGTCCTACCAATTTAGATTTCGCGTATTCACATCCCGTTTATTACATGCATCCAATTTCTAATTTTGCTTATACCATTTGAAAGTGCATTAAACAGAGACTTTGCTAGCAACGCATTTTACAGGTGCTCCTAATTTCTCTTGGTAGGTGGTAAGAGGAACAGAGGTAGGCGATATTAGGAACCACTCTGGAGTTCACTGGAAATTTCAATTTTTCCAATTTAGCTACATAATTTAAACTGGCACTGGTTTTGGAGCTGATTGATCTCAGGATACCAAAGAAAATAGTTCTTTGGAATGTTCTTTGAGTTTCCAGCCTAATAAGAAACTAAAAAGTGGATGAAAGGTCGAAAAAAAGTTAGAGTAGGCGATATCTGGGACACCTACCTTATATAAGGTGCGAGCATTAATTTCCAGGACTGATCTAATAACTCCAGAAAATATTACATGAAATACGTACCCATTTAATATGCTTCGAAGTAACTCCCACCTGCCGTAATGCACTTCTGTACTCGGCTGTATAAATTTCGGAAACAACTTTTAAAATCCTCTTTCGGAATACTCTTTAATGTGGACGTTACCGTTTTCTTCATGGGATCGACATTCTCAAATCTTGTTCCCTTCAGCAAATCTTTCATTTTTGGAAACAAGAAAAAGTCTGCTGGGACTAAGTTCGGAGAGTATGGAGGAAGCTGCATCTCCACGACCTCATGCTGGGCCAATTTGCTGAAAGAAACAAGATTTGAGAAAATGGTGACGTCCACATTAAAGAGCATTCCGAAAGAGAACTTTGAATGTTGTTTCCGAAACTTATACCGCGGAGCTCAGAAGTGCATTTCGGCAGGTGGGAGTAACTTCGAAACATATTAAATGGGTATGTATTTCATATAATATTTTCTGGAGTTATTAGGTCAGTCCTGGAAATTAATGGCCGCACCTTGTATACTCCTCCGTATCTCAGTGGTCACTTTTAGCAGCCTGTTTCGGCCAACATTGATTATACGGGGTGCGGCAGAATGGATTCCCACATTTCTGATGATCACTGGTAAGGGAGTAGTGGGGTATGCGGTGGCGCGGATGGTGGCAACAGTTCGGGCGGATTTTCTAGCTGCCAGTAGACACCATGAGTGAGTCCTGTGAACATCGTCTTCGAGGCATTCTTCAAAAACAACGATGGTGTAATCGCGACTCAAAGGACATTTAGGAGGAACTTCGGGCTCTATGTAACTGATCCCTTTCCTCGTCGAAAAACAATCCTACGGCAGGTTTTAAGGCTGCTATGTACTAAGAAAAAAAAATCGTATTTCCCTTTTCCTCTTCTTGCAGACTCTTGTGGGGGGAGGAGTCCAGTTGACAGTTCGAGAATTCCTCCCCACCCCCCTTAGGACTGACATTTTGAGGGATTGTAATGGCTCTCTCTCTATAGGGGGGTTAAGCGATGCCCCCAAATTATTTATTTTAAATATATTTTGTCAACTATTTACAGGTACATAAATGCTGATAATCCAATAAAATTGGTATTGTCAGATAGCCTGAACTTCTCTGCGAAGCGCTACAGGATCCATTTTATAAATTTTTGTCCACCGAAGGAATTTATGAGCGTTTAAAACACACTTTACCAGATTTTTTCCCGAATAATTTAAATTTTAAAATATTAATTGCATTTTTTTAAAAAAACGAAAAATGTGCACAGATGTAAAATTTCTTTCTCTATGACGGAGTACAATTTTAAAAAAAAAATCTTTGAATCCAAGTCGGCAATCCATGGACAAATTTTCTCCATAGGTTAACATTGAGGTGAGCGAATCCAATGGAGTTAGTACATAGCAGACCTAAAAGTAAAAGGAAGTGACTCTGCATTGCCAAGGAAACCAAGTGATCGTGCTCGGAACATTAGAACACCTGAAAATAGACAACGAGTCCGTGAGTCGGCTATGCGTGGGAAAGTTTCCGCCATTCCCCCCGGAGATGACCAACACAGTGATGGAAAACTTTCAGTAGTTCCCCGCAAATAACGGGCGCCACCTGAGTGATGATATTTTCAAATCCTAGAGAGAAAAAAAACAGATTGTTAGTACTTTTCGAAAATATAAAGCTTTTTACTTTAACTTGTTTCGTTCGTTTTTTATTACCCATTGAAATGGGGGAGTCAGTTCTGCCTCACCCTGCACTATGATGTGACTCTTTATATAATTTACACCATACTTTGCTCAAATTCACGGATTCTCAAAGTGTGCGCCGTGCCTCGGCATACAATATACGGCTAATAACAATAAAACCCTGTACACAAACTGTAATTTTTTATCTTCTTTTTTTTTTACCTCTACCACCTTATATTTATATATATACTATTAAGACTGCTATATACAAGACCAATTGGAGTCGCCCACCTCAATGATTACCTATGGAGAAAATGTGTCCAAGGATTGACGACTTAGATTTAAAAAGATTTTTTTAATTGTACTCTGTAATAGAGAAAGAAATTTAACACCTTAGAGCATTTTTCGCTTTCGAAAAAAATCAACAGTGTATGGAGAAAAGTAGTCCACGGCTACGAGGGAATCTCAACAACATAGATTCATCCTGATATTGAAGCTTTAGTTGAGCAAAAGCACTTTAAAGTTTCTCATTGACGTTCAGGTGAATTCCCTCCATCCAATAATGTAAGTCTTTTATTGTCATTGGATTTTGAAATGTTGTTATGTCCTATATAAGTCCTGCATTCATTCTGTTTTATGCAATATAAAATACAAAATACATTGATTCAATCCCATGTTTTTACCCTGATTTGAACTTGTTAACTTGATTTCTTTTTTGTTTGTGTGTGTGTTTGTCTCTTACAAATCTTGCAATCGATTTTAACTAACTTCCCGACTAGCTAGACATTTGAAACTTTCAGAATAGCTCAGAACACGGTGACAATGCATTATTTTAATACTTTTAGCCACCTTTAAGTAGGATTGAATTCTTTTACAGTTAATTTTGTTTTGTAGACTGGTGCAGCCATCTATCGACCGCGACAGGAGCGAAAAGTTAAACGCAAGTTAACTTCCAATTAACTTCATTTTCTTTCAAGTTGATGGGATAATTCATCAAAAAATTTTAAAAAGTATTTATCAATGCATATAATTGTCAAATTTATATGATTAAACAGAAAATTTAAAAACATGGTATATAAAAAGTTCTATTTATCTTGTAATTATTGTTGTTTCTAGAAAAAAATAAATGAAAACATTTGTTAATTTAATAATCGTTATGAATGTACAAAATACGTTTTAAAACATATCATACGCACAAAACTTCAGTGACGTGTTTTGAAGGATTTAACCCTTCATCATCATACAATAAAAAGAAAATCAAGCAATGATCTCAAAGGCTGAAGCTCTTTTGCAAACCCAATAAGACCTTGTTTATTCGGCCCTCGTTGATCCCGATCTCCGCACAATCCGGATCAGATTTAAAGACTTTTTTTTTATTTAATGCTCACATTAGATAATAATTTTTAACTATGATAGCAAGAACGTAACTATAAGTACGTCAAATATTCGCCTTTTAGTTTGATTTAATGTACAGCTCTTACATAGATTGTGCAATAAATTATGGTAATAAAATGCTTTTCGTTGGGTTTAGGAAAGCTTTACTAGAGCGTCACAGGGCGTTAATCAATTGTCTTGTAAACAATACTATGTAATTTTGTTACAAAACATAGTTTTTTATCGTAAGAAACGTAAGTCTGATTAGTTAACCATTTCCATACGGGGTGGGATAGCATGTATCCAAAGAATGAAAGAATGAACACACACACACGCACACACACACACACACACACATATACAACGGTTCCGTAACTGACTGACTCACTGACATACACCACACAGACCAAACCGCTGGACTTAAAGGGCTGAAATTTTGCATAGCGATTCTTCTTATGGTGTAGGGGTGCACTAAGACAGATTTTTGAAAAATTCTTCTTAGAATTTCTTAAATTAAATTTTTAAGCTGTTTTTGTAACTTTTTTTACGTTTGCATTTAAAATAATACTTTGAGGGTTATAAAATTTATATCATGAGAAAGATCATAAAAATTCCTTTAAAATGAAATCTTTTTCGTATCTTTAACTCAATTTTCTGATTTTTGGTGAATTTTTAAAGATTAATTTTTAGAATTTAATTTATTAAATTCTGATCACGTGATTTCTTTTTCTGGTACTTTAAATAAAGTTATCATCACGTGTATATCAATTAAATTGACAAAATATTTTTTTCTTTCTAATGCAGCAGACGATTGGATATTATCCAAAAAAAATATATCCCTTAAGATTTTTTATAAATACACTGAAGTGCCACTGAATTAGGGATACCTACCTAGTAACGATTTGGGCCTCCTCTGGCCTTGATAACGGCTGCTACACGACGAGGCATAGATTCAACAAGTTTCTGGAAACGCTCCACGGGAATGGCTTGCCAAATATTGGCTAAAGCTGTCCATAATACAGTAAGGTTCTTTGGTGCTGTGTGATGGCCTTTCACGCCTTGTTCCAAAACATCCCAAAGATGCTCAATAGGATTTAAGTCTGGGCTTCTAGGTGGCCAATTCATGACAGAGAAGTCAGAGGAATGCTCATCCAACCAGCCAGTAGCCAACCGGGACTTCTGAGAGGTACAGTTGTCTTGCTGGAAAACTCCATTACCGCGCGGATAACAGAACAGCATAAACGGATGGAGGTGATCACCCAGCAACTCTACGTACCGAATTGCATTGAGGGAGGTTGGTACACGCACCAAAGATCCCAAACTGTGCCACGAAAAAACACCCCAGAGCATGATTGAGCCACCATGCCCTTGTACAGTTCCAGCCAGGCATGCAGGATCCATGGCTTCATGAGCCTGACGCCATATTCTCAGCCTCCCGTCGGCGTTAAGTAGTCGGAATCGAGACTCGTCACTCCATGCTACTCGTTTCCAGTCCTCTACACTCTCTTGCCCAGGCAAGACGTGCAGCCCGATAGCGAGTATAGAGCAATGGTACTCTCGTAGGTAGACGGCTCCCGAAACCCATACGGTGAAGCGAGCGTTGCACAGTCCGTTTACTGACTGTACGACTGACACCGTCATTAAACTGGGTGGTAATTTGAGCTAATGTTTGGCTTCGCTGGCTACGTACAATACGCCTGAGCCGTCTCTCACCACGCACTTTCAAGACTAATTGTCCTTTGCAGTTTGCCCGATCGCTAGTTTTTTTTCCACCATCCATGTATTCTTGGTATACTCTTGACACTGTCGACTTTGAAAATCCTAGCTGTCTGACGATTTCGGAAATTGAATGGCCCATGCGTCGCGCACCTACGATTTGTCCTGGATCGAAGGCGTCTAAATCAGGCAGTTTACCCATACTGGCAATTCCAACAACTAATTCAGAACAACCACAGTACGCGCTATATATGCAGTTACCACAGCGCCCTCACTTGCGCATACATGATGCGCAGCGCTACACAATTTGCATAGGCTTTGCTATCCCTAATTCAGTGGCACTTCAGTGTATATATATATATATATATATATATATATATATATATATATATATATATATATATATATTTATTTATTTATTTATTTTTTTATTTATTTATTTTTGCATCAATTGTATACATTAATCGTCGTATTTATTATAAATGTATATATTTATTTATTTTTGGCATTAATTGCATACAATGACCGTTGTATTTAATTTAAATCTACTCCGTAGTGAAGTGCAGATTTTCAGATAGTATATATATATATATATATATATATATATATATATATATATATATATATATATATATATATATGTATATATCTATATATATATATATTCATTGGGCCCGTATTCTTGGGATACATGCTATCTCACCCCGTAATGAAAAGGTTAAGGATTTTTTTTTAGCTTAATACCCATATAACCCGGATTATCCGGATTTTCGATTGCCCGGATTGCCTATGGTCCCAGTTAGTCCGGGTAAACGAGGTTTTACTGTAATACATTTTTTCCTCTACCTATGCTACTTATTTCCCAGATGTGGGACCCGGGAAACTTTAGGAATTCATTGGAGTGGCTCTCGAACATTAGACCCTAGTCTAAAGCTTCATTAAACATTGCTTTTACATTTCTGTGGAACCAATATACCAACTGCTTGAAAATACACATTCACAAATTCATCTGGATGTTTTTAATAACATAATGGGAACACTGGAGAATAAGAATAATATTAACATTAATAAACACAATGACAACCAACTTGATACTTACCAACACTTTTTTCGGGGTAAATCTAAGAATATTTTAGTACATAAAAATAGTAGCTAACTCATTTCAGAAGTATATGCATGCACTTAAATTAGTGTTATTATAATAGTTTAATGTAAAATGAATATTTATTGTTGCCGATTGTAGTTGAAATACATTATACTTTAAAAATGAATGCAATGAATCCTTCACTTTCGATACTCCTAACTGGATTAAACGACTAAAAATTTAGATAATTTTTGAATTATTAGCTCGTAATAAAAATATAATCAATTAAATAATAGTAATTAAGCTGCCCTGGTGCCCTGCCAAACTGCCTTAATGCCTTCGCAATATATTAAATGGATATGTGGGTGTATATGTATGTATAACTTTAATCCTTCTAGATTTGAAGACGATATTTAGAAAATATTCCCCAAATATTTAGTTATGGCCATATTACAGCCAAAATAGATTTTTCTCTAGAAATACGTCCAATCAAATGTCAATATTTATCAAATATTAAAGCTTCCAGCTCAAATATTTCTCAGCTTTCGTAGGATATTATTAAAATAGTAATATTTAAAGAATATTATAAACTGTTAGTTAACAGTATAAGATTTCATTCGGAGGACTTTTTAAAGAAACGCATTGTATTATATTAGTAATTTACTACAAATATTTTTATTCAACGTAATGAGAATTTTCCGACATTCAGTCAAAATTTATTTTCAGCTAGAAGAAATTCATATTTCTTCTTACAATTCCTGGGAAAAGGTCGTATAAAAAAATAAAAAAGCTGTACTAAAAACAACACATTAATCATTATAATTCATTAAATAAAAAGTTATAGTATTATTAGTATTTTTTTACAATAAACTCAGTTTTAAAACACATTTACGCATTTTCTTAAAGCCTTCAAACTTCTGAGAAATTTTTAAAGAGAAAAACCGTTCATAAATAAGTTTAAGCAGACAGAGAAAGACAGATCTTTTAGCTTACCATATGTATTTCAGGTTTTCATCAGGATCCTTTCTTTCAAATGGATTCCATCGCTTGTCTTGAAATAAGACATCTCAAACTTTTACAAACAGTCATATGTCATCCTCAAAATTTGGGTTCCATCCTACCCTCACCTCCTCTTGCTTATGTTCTAGAATTCTCCCTCTATATTTCTGAAAATGTTTTCTCATAAACTCAACTTTACCCGTCATATATATTCACGTTTCGAAATGTAGTTCAAGTGACTCGGTGGAAAATATGTAAAATGTGTAGATATTTCATATACGGGATTTTGTTCAGGAGGAATTTCAAAAGGAGATTTGTTCTGCTTTGAGTTCATCTTTTGAAGTAAAAAATTGTTTTCGTTTATCATACAGAATTTGTATAATGAATGAAATGATCCGAATGGATTTTTAAAACTTTCCTGCCATAGAAAAAGTCTAAAATCATAAAAAAGAAAAGAAGTCAGCCTCTAAGCCTATACGTGATCAACGCATTAGTCAAATTTTATGAGTTTGGTACATTTAAAAGGATTACTAACACATGGGTTGCTTATTTCTTTCGAATCCAGCCTCATATGAAAACTCTAAAAGGATCATTTAAAGTACAGTAATACCTCGTTTATCCGGATCGCCGAATAATCCAGATCAGATTTGTAGACTTTTTTTTTATTTAATTTTCACATTAGATAATAATTTGTAATTATGATAGCAAGAACGTAGCTATAAGTACGCCAAATATTCGCCTTTTTTAGTTTTATTCAATGTACAGTTCCTGCATAAATTGTACAATAAATTATGGTAATAAAATGCTATTTGTTGTGTATGAGAAAGCTTTACTAGAGTATCACAGGGTGTTGACGTGGATTGATTCAGAAAAGTTATTTTTAAATTTTTTAATGTCTTGTAAACAATACTATGTAATTTTGTTGCCAACCGTACTAATTACATGGGAAGGTTGAAAGAATATGGAATATGTGACCTTGACTAGACACGGTTATTTATTGCTATATTGATACCATTTGTCGGGAAGTTTCTAATTGATTATTCGAAGGTTTGATTTATGTAAAGAATCTGTAAAGATATCAACGTACCTCGCAACCAAAGAAATACAACGGACATTTAAATAATAAAACACATTTTGTTTTAAAATTTCAATCAAACCTAGCTTAAAACAGAACATATACTTATAACCTCCAATTAATTAATTTTTAAGCCAGTTTAGGAATTACCGTATGTTGTCCGACTATCCGCGCGCTACCGTGCTTTAATTATCTTAGATAATCGGGAGTTCGGTATATGACCAAATTTTTTTTTAACAAAGTCCTTATTTACTTCCCAATCACATCGAACCTAAAATGAAATGAAGTACCGTATCGCGAGAATCAGGCACACTCAGTTGTCGGTTAATTGTCTTAGGGCCTGTTCACATAGAGTCCATCAGCGTTAAAGATTCCGTTGTGGCTGATTGGTTAAATGGATCGATGATTGGTATACGAGTGGTTAAACATTTTTACGCTAACGCTGGCGGTTCTATGTGAACAGGCCCTTAGTTCTTCTTCCGTATCATTCGTGCTCGATTCTGATGCCTTTTCAGATTTTCATAGTAATGTCTATGGATATAAAGTGCGTATTTAATCAGAATATGTATACTTAGGTATTTTGAACTAATTAATAAGTAATTATTGAACTTATTATTGAACAAAGTAATAAATTAGGTAATAAGTTGCTTCTAATGCACATGGCCGGAAGTATTCCAGACCAGGTCCATACAGGCAAGCGGGCTGAGGGTTGCGTCTCCGGTTTATAATGGCACACGATTCATTTCAAGGGTCGGAGTCCGATTGAGCCAGATGCCACCACAATTTCGACCAAGCCACCCCAAGAGCGAAATCTGGGGGGGGGGGGGGGGACGTACCCTCTATGACCTCATCTTCTTTATAAATAAAAAAAAAACTTTGTCTGTCGGTCGGTCGGTCGGCGAAACAATTCCGGGTAGACTGTTTCCGGTCTTTAATAGTTTTATACTGCGAATATACATTCGCGAAACAGAGAGCGGAGTGTAGGGGAAAGCAGAGATTTATTGGTCCCGTCACCGAGAGGAGGTTTTATGGCGTCACTCGTCCCTTTGATGATTCGTACTGAGACCGCTTCGGAGAGCGGTTTTAAGACGAATGATCAAAGCGACGAAATACTTCCCCCACGTTGGGGGGGGGGGAACTAATCGACACCAAAATGTGTCAAGAGCCGACGGGAGGAGCTTATTTGCGTATGTGTAGTTGTAGCATCAGAGTTATTTGGATTCTAATGAGGCGTCTCGTATGAGATCATCCATTTTTGACGGTGTAAACAAAGTATGATTCATTCACAGCGTAATTCTCACTAAAAAAATGAATCACTGGAAAGAAATGTTTCATCGTGTGTCTAATTTTTAATTATTTTTCTATTTTTCATACTTTTAATTCAAACTTTTTAATCATAAATAGATCATTTGAAGATGTAATAATATTTTGGGGACTTTTTGGCACTTAAAAGTGAAAAAAAAATTAAATTCAAGTTAACTGTAATTCGAGTGTCAAGTGATTCGATTTGGGTATTCGATTAATGCTAAACACTTATGGTGGCTCGTGTATACCACCAATATTGTAGAAGCCAAGTTAATCACTCTAAACTCATTAACAAACTTAACAACTTTATTCACAAAGTAATAGGATAGGCAGATTACGCCGACATACACAACATACTTAAATTATGGCGCGAACCTGCTTTGATAAAATCAACTTTAAACATCTCGAGAGGTCTAAAAGAATTTGTGATAAATCGTAAATGAGGGAGCCATCGCCTCAGCCTCAACTTAAACACATCAGGCAGACTGACAAATGACTAAAACAAACAAACCGAAAAAACTTAAGAACCTCTGACTCCCATCTGTCTGGCTATGGCTTATAACTGCTTACGCAGCCAATCAGAGTTTGCTATGACGTTTGCTGCTTCGAAGCGATTCAATGCATAAGTTAACTTGATTCATTGAATATTTAATTAGTAATTAATCTTTCTAAAATGTAATCGGAAAATTTATACCATGGAGCACCACACACTCCCCCCGTAGAGAAGATTGAAATTTAGTTTTAAAATTTAAATCTAACAACTGGCTTTGAAATTCGCCCAGATTTAGTTACTGTATTTTCCTGTCGGGGAATGTGTTGTTTCTCAGTGTCTCCATGTATTTTAGTTAATACATAAGCAGGCTTTACACGATCAATGCTTACAGATTGAGGTTTACCCTTGATACAAATAGTCAGTGTCTTTGGTTTTCTTGACACGACAGCATATGGTCCTTCATATGGTGGCACCAAAGGAGGCTTCACATGGTCTGTCCGCAGGAACACATGTGTACAGTCCTTGAGATCCTTGAAGACAAAAACTGGTGGCTTGGCATGTCTTCCTGTCGTATTTGGTGTCAAGTTGGTCATATGGGAACTCAGTCTCTGCAACATCTCAGCTGGCTCGTCCTTCACCGGGTTACTCTGAAAAAACTCACCTGGAAGTCTTAACAGACCACCGAACACTAATTGTGCTGGGGCAGCCTTCAGATCCTCCCTTACAGTTGATCTGATAGCCAGAAGCACCAGTGGTAGAGCATCAACCCAATGTACCGGATCTACTGCCATCAGAGATGATTTAAGCACTCGATGGAATCGTTCCACCAATCCATTGCTCTGTGGGTGGTATGCCGTAGTCCTGCTGCGCCGGATCCCCAAGTACGTTGACAGCCTATTAAAAAGTTGAGACTCAAAGTTTGGTCCGCGGTCTGTCGTTACCACCTCGGGAATACCATAACGAGCTATCCAAGTAGATAAGAAAGCATCCGCTATGGTTTCTGCCCGTTGGTCCAGAAGTGGCACAGCTTCAGGCCATCGCGTCTGGCGATCCACACAAGTCAGCAGATACCGGTTGCCTTTGGATGGAGGTAGGGGCCCAACTATATCGATGTGGACATGAGAAAACCTATTTGTTGCGACGAATGTTCCCAGAGGCGCCTTGTTGTGTCTGGTCACCTTGACTCGCTGGCACTGGTTGCATTGTCTACACCATTCTGCACAATCTTTCCTCATGCCCGTCCACACGAACCGTTGTTGGATGAGTCGCCAAGTTCCTTTTACACCAGGATGTGAAAGTTTGTGGTTGGCTTCAAAAATCCTCCGTCTCCATACTCTAGGTACAAATGGTCTAACTAGGTCGTGAGACACATCACAATACAATTTTCTTTCACAGGCAGGCAAAGCAATTAACTTTAACTCAAGACCTCTTACCTCCTTTGAACACAACATTTGTTGTAAATCGGGATCCGTTGCTTGATCCTCGGCAAATAAATTAAAATCAATTGAACTATTTAAATTCAAAGTGTATATTCTGGATAGCGCGTCGGCTACTATATTTTGTTTTCCTGGCAAATATTGGATATCTGCAGTGTATTGGCTAACAAGTTCTAAGTGTCTAACCTGTCGAGGGCTAGCACTTGTTAATTTTTGGTGAAGTGCGAAGGTTAAGGGTTTGTGATCAGTGAAGATCGTGACTGTTCTTCCTTCAAGCATGTGCCTAAAATGTTTTACTGCAGAATATACCGCCAACAGTTCTCTATCAAATGCACTGTATTTAGTTTGAGTGGGGGTTAATTTTCGTGAAAAGAATCCCAATGGCTCCTCACCGTCCTTGGTAAGTTGAGAAAGAACGGCACCGACTGCTCGGTCCGACGCATCGACAGTTAACAATAGGCGTGCGGTGGGAGCTGGGAATTTCAGTGCATTTACCTCCGAAATAGCTTTCCTACAAGTTTCGAATGCATTTATTAATGGTTCTGTCCACGGTATTGGAGTCATATCCTTTTTCTTTCTGTTAATTATGAGATCAAAAAGCAATGCCTGTTTCTCCGCAATATTAGGCAAAAAACGATGATAAAAATTTAAAATTGCTAGAAAGGTCCGAAGTTGACTGATATTGTTTGGGCGAGGGTAATGCTGTAATGTTTGGACCTTTTCAGGTAGCGGCTCAATTCCCTGCTTTGAAATTTGAAAACCCAAAAATGGTATTTTGTCAACTCCGAATATGCATTTCTGGAGGTTTAAAATCAGGCCATGTTGACTTAGAGTTGAAAAAAGTATTTCTAAGTGTTTTTTGTGCTGTATCTCGTTATCAGAAAAGACAAAGATATCGTCAAGATATGACAAACAAAAATCCAGGTCTCTAAGTATGCTGTCTAGATAACGCTGGAATGTGTTTCCACTGTTTCTCAAACCGAATGGCATTTTCCGGAATTCAAACAAACCTATAGGGGTTGTCACCGCGGTCTTAGGAATGTCTGTAACCTCAACCGGAATCTGATAGTATGCTCGAACCAAGTCCACTTTCGAAAAAACCTGTTTCCCCCGTAATCCCATAACTACATCATGGATGTGTGGGAGGGGGTAGCGGTCGGGAGTTGTGACCTTATTGAGTGCCCTATAATCTCCGCATATTCTCCAAGTTCCGTCCTTTTTCTTCACAAAATGAATAGGGCTGGCCCATGGGCTTTTAGAGGGCTGAATAACACCCTGTTCCATTAGAGCTTTAAATTCCAACTTCAATGTTTGAAGCTTCTCGGGGTTCAACCTACGAGGTCTCGAAAAAATTGGTTGTCCTGTGGTTTCAATACAGTGCGTTACCGGAAAGTTTTGCAAATTATTATTGCAATGCACATTTGGATTGAAAAGTTTTGGAAATCGCGCTAGAATTCTTTCGTATTCAGTTTTCCCCTCCAGTGGAGTAAGTTTTAAACTAGGGCCAGTCCCTGGATATCCCGATACTGCTAACGCTGTAACGTTATCTGTAACTTTTTTATTTTGTACATCCACCAGGATACCATAATGGTTAAGGAAGTCGGCTCCTAGAATTGGCGTGGTAATGTCTGCCACCACCAAATTCCAACTGAATGCTCTACGAAGTCCAAAATCTAACTTCAAATTGACTGTACCAAATGTTTTGATAACAGAGTTGTTTGCAGCATACAATTTTAAATCCTGCACAACTCTATTTCTTGTTAGCTTTTGGGGAAAACAGCTTAATGCTGCCCCCGTGTCCACTAAAAACTTAGCACCTGTATTTTTCTCGTAAATAAACAACCGGCTTCCGAAACTACGCTCATCTGGTGCCGGTATTCCAGATGTGCCTAGGCGTTTTCCGAAAAATTACATGGCGATACACATTTTTTAGCTAACCTTCCGAACTTCCGGTGGTACCAACACCTTTCTGTTGAAGTAGAAAAATGGGGTTGAGATCTAGCTTCATTCCTCGTTTTACTGCGGTCACGTTTCTTAAAGTACCTAGAACGACCGTTGTATTGTGTACTTTTACTTTGCGCCTCCAATTTAGCTATTCGTGATTCTAACTTTTGCAACTGTGTTTGAGGGGTTTGGGAATCAACGGGAGCTAAAAACTCTCCCGAGGTTTCATAAACTTTATCAGCTACTCGAGCAAGCTTTGAGTTATCTTGCATATCGTCCACACAAGCACTTAAAATTTGTCGGATGTTAATGGGTAATCTCTGTAACCAGAGTTCTCGCAATGCGGTATTATTAAGTTTTCCCCCATTTAAACTATCCATTTCGCAAAGTAGCTGTGAAGGTCTTTGATCCCCTAAGCATAATCCACTAAACAACTTTTTAAGTTTCAAACTCTCAGATTCCTCATAATAGGATAAAATGCTATTTTTTATAGTGATGTATGCATTTTCTGAAGGGGTATTAAGTACTATATCACGTACACATTTAAGTATTTTTGTATCCAGAGCGGCTATGATTGAATGAAATTTTGTAGAATCCTCTGTTATACCCGCATTTTTAAATTGAGCTTCCACCTGTCGGAACCATAACGCAGGATCAGCCCCCCAAAAAACCGGGGCTTTAAATGCCACCCTACATATGTCGGCATCCACATTCAAATTAGTATTAGGCATTTTCCTTTCTTTTTTCTTAAATAATATGTATGCAATACGAAAAAATACAGTTTATACTTTTGGGAAATTTGTGTATATATTAAAAGCGTACTTTAAGCTATAAAAATACCAAAAACACTATCACTCAAATGAGCATTCTTCTGTATAAACATTACATGCAAATTTTCTTTGAACTCAATCAAATATAAACACAGATTACAACTTCAAGAGGTCAAGAGTTAAGGTCAAAAATTATAGCCTACCTGTACCTGTGTTGACGAAACCACTTCAAAATTTGCGCTGATGAAACCTGCATCAAAAAATTTATACTGCTTCAAAACTTGCAACGTCATCCATTACGAAGTCATCAAAAAGGGGGTGTTGCAAACAAGTGTTCGGTTCACTCTAGTAGAACTGTCCAAAAGGTCACCACTATATGGTGGCTCGTGTATACCACCAATATTGTAGAAGCCAAGTTAATCACTCTAAACTCATTAACAAACTTAACAACTTTATTCACAAAGTAATAGGATAGGCAGATTACGCCGACATACACAACATACTTAAATTATGGCGCGAACCTGCTTTGATAAAATCAACTTTAAACATCTCGAGAGGTCTAAAAGAATTTGTGATAAATCGTAAATGAGGGAGCCATCGCCTCAGCCTCAACTTAAACACATCAGGCAGACTGACAAATGACTAAAACAAACAAACCGAAAAAACTTAAGAACCTCTGACTCCCATCTGTCTGGCTATGGCTTATAACTGCTTACGCAGCCAATCAGAGTTTGCTATGACGTTTGCTGCTTCGAAGCGATTCAATGCATAAGTTAACGTGATTCATTGAATATTTAATTAGTAATTAATCTTTCTAAAATGTAATCGGAAAATTTATACCATGGAGCACCACACACTAGCCGGCAATAAGATTCTTTTTGTTCTCATTTCATAGTTCTATATCCTTTCTTGAGAGGTTGTTGAATCATTAAACGGGAACATCTGACATAAAAGTCTTTTTGTTCTCATTTCATAGTTCTATATCTATCTTCAGTTTTGTTTAAGAGGGGTTTTCTGTTTTGATTTTAGATATATAGAATCATAGAGTATAGAGGGACTTTCCTGTCTACGGATTTAATGTGCCCCTATGTGACTTAGACACGGAGGTATTTAATGGCGCTTGTCGGGATTCGATCCGAGAACCCTCAGCACCAAATAAAATATTTTTAAAGCCGACTCGGTACCACTAGGCTACCTCGGACCCAAAGAAATAAGTAATTTTATTGTCTTTAAAATGTAGCTGTTGTATGTTGATGAGAAGTTTTCCTCTCTAAATCGCTAAATAATGCATGGGGCATAATAAAAATCGTTATTCGGTGATTAAAAGATTTTTAAGTATTTATTCTTGAAAACCTGATGAAAAGAAATATTTCAAAAGTTCTATCCATTTTTAGGAAATATCTTGAACTTATTCTATGGAGAAAAAAAAATTGAATAGATATAAAAACTTTCACTAGGAAATATCACATAGCTCCTCCATATTTTATGTTTAAAAAAAAGGAGTGTATCAACCAGGAATATAATAAATTTATATTTCATCAAAATGGTCCTCAATATTTCAGAATCAAGAAAATTTATTGAGATCCTTTAGAACTATATACTTGAAAGGGGACTTAGTTCAAGAATATACTTTACTTTCGGACTAAATCACCATTTTCGAGACATGTGTAGAAAATTGTTATGATCTCCTTCGCAGGTTAAATTCGAGTTTGAATGAAGGTTATCTGTGATCTTTGTCAAAAAATATTCGAAAAATATTTTTAAAAAGAAGTCATCCTTAAAGATATCCCGTAAAATTTTCCATAGACCTTAGAAAAATAAAATTTCGTTTTATACCGAGAGGTAAAACGGATTTACTTATCAGCCATCCTGTATTTTAGATTCTTCTAATCTTTTCCTTTTTAAAATAAATATTGGAATTCATAATCCTGGAGTTTTGTTCTTCTTAAAAAGAGGGAGATACCAAACATTCACTTATAATTCAAGAGTTATGATGGTATAATAATGTCATTACAATCATCTAACACAGGGGAAGACTTTTCCAGGGTACGGGCTACTTCTAATTTTTTCAAGGTGTTGCGGTCTACCCAGTGACGTAGGTGTGGTGAGCTAAAAAAAACGGTCTACAATATTTTTTATAACTTAATAAATACGGAATTTGTACTTACCTACATAACTACAAGAAAAGAAACTTACTCTTTTAAAACCGCGTTTAAAGCAAATCGCGTCGGTGTTCCATAAATATGTTTCTTTTAGTATGCGCGTCTTAGGTCTTGCGGTCACCCCAAAATGTCTTGGTGGTCCACCGGTCGATCGCGATCGGCTTAATGCCCACCCCTGATCTAACAGCTAGTGCTTTGAATGGTGTCGCATTTATAATTATAGAAATTTAATTTTTTTTCAGATCTATTTGCGGTTCGTTTATATCAATTTTCAAAGGAATTTGCATATGAAATGACGTGAAGAAGAAATTTTGAATCATGGATGCAAAACCTTACGTAAACTTTGTTTTTAAAAATACACACAAGAGTGAAATTGTCAATGATGCATATACACTGAAGAGACAGAAAACTGGTACACCTGAAAAATATAGTGAAGGACCCCCACCAGCACGCAGAAGTGCCGCAACACGACATGGCATGGACTCGAATAATGTCTGAAAGTATCCTGGAGGCAATTCACACCATGAATCCTGCAGGGCAGTCCACAAGTCCATAGGAGTGCGAGGGGAGGGAGATATCTTCTGAACAGCACGTTGCAAGGCATCTCAGATATGAAGTCTGGGAATTTAGGTGGCCAATGGAAAGGTCTAAAGTCAAAAGAGTGATCCTGGAGCCAATCGGCAGCAACTCTCGACGTGTGGGGTGTCGCATTGACCTGCTGGAAATGTCCAAGTCCGTCCGAATGTACAATGGGCATGAATGGGTGTAGATGATCGAACAAGATGCTTATGTACCCGTCACCTGTCAGAGTCGTCTATAGGCCAGTGACGTAGCGAGCATAACTGGCGCCCGGGGCAAGATGTCATTTTGGTGCCCCCCGTCTGAAAAACATATAATAATATAATACATATAATTAGTGAAAATGACCATTTGGCGCCCCTCTGCGAGTGGCGCCCGGGGCATGATAGACCACCTTGCCCCTTCATCGCTACGCCACTGCTCTAGATGTATCAGGGGCCGCATATCACGCGAACTGCACACGCTCCATACCATCACAGAAGCTCCACCAGCTTGAACAATCCCCTGTTGACATGTGCGGTCCATGGATTCATTGGGTTGTCGCCATACCTCAGTATCGGATGACTGTCATTTTGCTCCAGATACGCCAAGATGAGTGATCGCAAAGTTTCGACAACGTTTCTCCAAAATTTCGTCAACGTTGAATTTCCATTTAGGAATATTGTCGATAGCCCTTCGTAAGCAGCAGCTTTTTATACTGTTTCAGAAGAATTCACTGTAAGCCTCTCTAAGACACAAGCTGCTGTGCTCCAATCACCAGGCCTCATTCAAACATGCAGAGTCAGTTGATCTGGGATGAAAGCGGGATTCGTCGTTAACCATTATTACCAGTTCTGTGGCATTGTAGTATACTCGTTACCAATGTGGTGAAACTCATTGTTACTACGGTTCGGTCAGGTAAATAATTAAATCTGACTCCAAATTAGAATACAACAAATTTAATATTAATTCAAACCTAACAGTTGCTTACATCTAAAACTTCCGCATGTTGGGAAGGAAATAAAAATATCTACTGCAGTTAGATAAAGGTTCTTAACGGAACAAGGCTAACAAAGTTTATCACGAAGCCAAGAAACTGAAGTACAGTCGTGCTTATATAAAATGTTGAGGCATGCGCAGAAATGTCAACCTTGCATCTTCAATTCACGTTCATATTCAAATGAACTGATAGTGAAGATATTGCAATTCTTAAGTGTGCGATTCACTGCACACGGAAATCGCACGAGGCCATGTTAGCACCACAGCATCAATAGAAGACGTCTTGAAAGATACCATCTTGGAAGCCCTTTGAAAAGAGTGCCCTTAGAGTGCAAAATGCACTGTCTCACCGGGGCTCGAGCCCTTTGTGGTGTCGCTTTGGCTTTCCAGAATCTTCTGAGAGCGTACCCAAGTAACACACATAGTTGGCCCAAATGCAAATTTTCGTTACATCATTGCGCTATGGTTACCGTTGGCAGAGCTTGCAGAAACAAATATGGACCAACTGCAAAATGTTTATACTGGGCTAACAATTTTAAAATGTCGTTGTCCCAACTGCAGAGGCGAGTTGAACTGCTCTCCCAACTCTTGGGCCAACTAACAGCTAATTTTGGGGTGAGTTGCAATGCCAACTGTGGTTTCAACATAACCCAAAAAGCCAAATCCAATTGTTGTCCAACAAAACGTTTGCCTAACAATTCCCAATGGTTTTGTGTTACTTGGGAATGTATATCTTCCTGCAGGCACTGGCGACAACACCTTAGACAGTGACTGACACTTCTGAAACGCCATCTACGGTCATTTCATTTAACCTGTTTTGAAATCATCTAGTTCGTGAAAATTTCTACCATAATGTCATCTACAAGGTGTTTAGCGAGAGCAAAGAGAGTAATCTCAATGTTATTCGCCTTCTCCACTAATTTCAAAACAAGCAGAATACCATTTCAATCCTCGTGAATTCTTTCCAAGACGCAAATAATGTTCCGTTCTTCCTTTGTCTTAGATATGCCTCTGTCTTCAAGAAGTAGATATGCGTGATCTGTGGTTAACCTATATTTGAACATCGTCCTATATATAGTACAGCATAAATTTCTAGCTCATAGTCATAAAATATTTTTTCCATTGCGTTTGTTTTAGTATTACATTACTGTGAAAGGATCACTCATTACACTGGCTAATTTTTAATTTATAATTTTTAAACATTTATTTATTATAAATTTTTTAAATATGCCAATTTTGAGAGTTTTTGTAGGAAAAAGTATAAAATTAAGTTTAAAAAATTGAAGGAAAAATATTAAAATTCTGCCTCATATTCAATTCTGTAGATTTTTAACATTATGTATGGTAAAAATCAAGAAGAAAAATCAATAAAAACATCTTTTTTTACTTCGTTTTTACAAGCGTCTTATAAATAGGACAATGGTCAAATTCACTACTACATTCTTCTGCCATTCGGGCATACCTATTACAGTGGATATCACATTTTGCGTCATGAAAATACGTACTGGGAAAATGCTCCGGATACTGGAACAGCACTAGTTAGTCGAGCAATGCCATGAAACAGATACTTTGAGATAAAATATATATTTGCATTGTAATGACAATAGCAGTATTGATTCGGATCGTTATTACAAAGTACGTCCAATATAGTATGACTTATTGAATGAAGCTCTACAGCAGTTTGGTGTATTTTCTGAACATCTAAGTATTGAGGAAAGAATGGTGAGCTATTACAGAAGACATGGCTGCAAGATGTTTATGAAAGGAAAACCAGTCAAATTTGGATATAAGTTGTGGGTACTGTCTTCTTATGATGGATATCTATTTCATATCATTCCATATCAAGGAGCGCAAAAAGACACAATCATATCTAGGTAAAAAAATTTTGAGATTGGAAAGCAACAACAAATATGATCCTCAATTTTTTAAAAGAAAACTAAATCAAAAGTGCAAAAGAACAAAGTACCATTATTTCAAGAAGTTGTGGAAAGTTTACTGTCAATTGTAAAAAATCCAGTGCAGCACAAAATTTATATGGATAACTTTTGTACCTCCTATGGCCTTTTCGTTAGACTCAGAGAAAGTAATTACACTCATGGACAAAAAAATTAGCGCACCAAGAAGGAGTCGTCAAAATGAAACGAAATTTTACATACGTAATGACTACTTTGATATAAGTAAATGATAAGAAAATCAAAGAAAAAGGATAATTTATTTCAGAGAAAAAGGCAAAAGAACGGAGGAGTTAATACTCCGTTGGACCCCCTCTAGCGCGAATGCACGATGCGATACGATCGGGCATTGAGTCATACAAGTTCTGTATGATGTCTTGAGACATTTCGTTCCATATTTGCTGTGACCTTGCCTCTAGTTCGTTCAAACTCGTGGGATGCCCAACTAGTCGTCCCAAATGATCCCAGATATGCTCGATTGGAGACAAATCTGGGGATCGGGCAGGCCAAGGAAGGGTAGTAACAGTGCGGAGACAGTCTTGTGACACCCTTGCCGTATGAGGCCGAGCATTGTCTTGTTGAAAAATGGCTCCTGGGAGCCGTTGCATGAGTGGCAACATATGTGGTTGCAGGATTTCATGAACATACCGCTGGGCTGTCATGGTGCCACGGAACAATACTAGGGGTGACCGTGTATTGTAGGCAATGGCACCCCATACCATCACACCAGCTGTGGGAGCGATGTGTCGCTGTACAGCAAAGGCAGGATTGAAGCGTTCACCACGGGCTCTCCACACACGAACACGATTGTCATCACTGCCGAGATTGAATCTGTATTCGTCGCTAAAGACTACCTGGTTCCATTCCGCTGCAGTCCAGTTTCCTCGTGCGCGGCAAAACTCCAAACGGAGGCGTCGATGGGTGAGCGTCAAGGGCAGCACACGTAATGGGCGCCGCGATACCAACTGTCCTTCAGCCAGGCGCCTTCGTATGGTTCGAGAAGACACAGAGGCCCCTAGTGAAGGTGCTACCTGTGCCTGGATGGCGGCCGATGAAGCAGTTGGCTGTACGCGTGCATTTCTTACGATGTGGCGGTCTTCTCGACGACTGGTCTGTCGAGGGCGTCCTGAGCCTGGTCTTCGTGTACATGACATCTCTCGGGTCCACTGATCCAACACCTCCTCACAACACAATCAGAGCGGCCTAATTGACGAGCTACTCGCCTAGCTGACCACCCAGCTTCCATCATCCCGACGATTCTCCCCCTCTCAAACTGCGACAACTGCTTATATTAACTTCGAACACGGCGTAATGGCATGTCTATCTCAGCTCTTCCTTTGTAAATGATTCAGCACACTCAAACAAGCTTTGGTTACCTGTTTTATACTCCACAGAGTACGATGTTCAACGCCCTCTACCGGCTATACGTAATGCGCAATCACGCTGCATTTCTAATCATTTGCATATCTCCCCGACATGTACCTTCATTGCAAGTTTCGTTACGATCCCGCAATTATTTCTTGGTGGGCTAATTTTTTTGTCCATGAGTGTACTTTGCTACGGGAAATGTAAGAGAAAATAGAATGGCCTAATGTCCACTAAAGTCAACCAAAATAATGACTAAAATGGATCGAGGTATGGCAGATTGGAAATCTGATGAGAGAAATGAAATTACAGCAGTTCGCTGGAAAGATAATAAGGTTGTATCTTTGCTCACAAATTTTGAAGATTCAAGATGTTATTCAAAGGTAGAAAAAAGAGTAAAAGGAGGCCGACAAAAAGTTGACATACCAGCATGCATAATTTCTTACAATAAGTATAAAAATGGTGTAGACTTATTTGACAATCATATGGAAAACTATTTTTCCTTTAACAAGGAAAAAAGTGGTATTGGACATTATTCTTAAATGCTTATGAATCTCCACTAATTGCAGCCTGGAAGATAACGAAACTGCTCAATCCAACAGAAGCTCTTGAACTTCTAGAATATGGAAGAGCTATTACAATAAATTATTTATGAATCTCTATACCAAGGAATTTGGTGGTTAGTCGATTAGGCACTCAACAAAGAAATCCATAATTTTGAAGCTGCTGAGGGAACACATTATTGTTAAAAACCCAAAAGAAAGTCGTTGTCAACTAGAGAACTGTGCAAAAAACCAACAACTATTTGCAAAAAATGTGGAGTCTGTTTAAACTGTTTCTTACCATTTCATTTGAAAAAACAAGTTTCAGTACGAAAAAACAAAGATTATTCTCATAGTAGTGGATTTGACCGTCGTCCTATATATAGGGCAGCATGTAAATCTGAAGATAATAAAAATTTGGTAAGTTTTACAATTTTATATCTTTCTTTGTGTCTTTATGAAGCTATACCACAATTTTTGATCAAAATAATAAATTTTTTCAGTATTTGGTCAAATATGGGTTAAGAAAAATCCTTCAGAGCTAAAAATGTTTAAAAGAACAAATTTTTCCCCTCAGTCTCTTATTTGTCTGTGTTATTGTCAACTGTTATTGTTCTCTATTGCTGAATTGTTAATCAGAACATATTTTGACACTAAGAATTTACTTTCGTTCATTCAGAAACAATTTATTATTTCATCTGGGGGATTTCTTGTAGAGCGGGAAGAGAGTTAAGAGTATATATTCACTATATCTACTACAATGAAGGCTTATAACTTAACGTTTAATCAAACATATTACACTGCTGGCCACCCAAATTGCAACACCAAGAAAGACAAGAGATATCCCAACAAATTTATTTTGTAGATAACATGTTGACCAAGTATCAAATGATTAAATTTATAGACTTCTGTGAAGTGTGGTTCCTGCCAAAATCAGTAGCCAGAGTAGCCGCCATTGTTGGAGATCACCGCTGCCACACGCCTCGGCATTGATTCAAAGAGACTTTGGATGAGTTCTTGGGGTACAGCAGACCAAGCAGCTTCCACACGTCGCCAAAGTTGATCTGCTGTGGCAGCTGGGGATGGAATCTGGGCCAATCGTAGAACAACCATGGACCACATGTTTTCTATCGGTGAAAGATCCGGAGAGCGAGGCGGCCAGGGAAGCAATTCAATCTGGCGATTGACGAAGAACCGTTGGACAATGCGTGCCACGTGTGATCGCGCATTATCCTGTTGAAATATGGCTGTGGGCAAGCCCTAAAGGTAAGGAAGGACAACTGGCTCCAACACCTCGGAGATGTAGCGCTGGCTGTTTAAAGTACCGGCAATGCGTACTAGAGGTGTGCGAGAGTGATATCCAATACCGCCCCATACCATAATACTCGGTGCAGGACCAGTGTGGCGGTGCATAACGCAGCTGTTCAGCATCCTCTCTTCACGGTGTCTCCAGACTCGAATGCGACCATCGTGGTGTTGCAGACAGAAGCGTGACTCGTCAGTAAAGACAATTTCATTCCATTCTGCCGTCCACATCCTTCTGTCATCGCACCATTGGCGGCGGAGACGTCTGTGGTTCTGTGTCAAGGGTAGACAAAGCAATGGACGTCTTGCGGACAGACCACTCTGCTGTAAACGGCGTCGAATATACGCGCAGACACTGGATGATGCGTTACAGACTGCATGTGCTGTGCTATGGTTCGTGATGTGACTGAGCGATCCGTCACTGCCATGCGCACAATTTGCCTGTCATCACGCGAAGTGGTACGCTGAGGTGGATGCGATCGAATACGCCGGTCCGTCGTACCCTCCTGCATCCAACGATCACATATCCGCATTACAGTTGTTTGGTTTCGTCCAACACGACTACCGATTTCCCTGAAAGATAATCCACAATCTCGGTAGGTCACTATCCTTCCTATGTCGAACTCGGATACTTGATCAAAAGATGATCGCTGTTTTCGACGAGGCATAATTGATCGTTTTTTTTTTGAAAAAACCACAAGAAAAACACAATTGCCGAACTTGAAATCTCCAAGCCTTAAATAGCGCTTTGAAGTGGCGCCACAGGCGCGCGTGATGTGCGTCTGCGCTGAAATTCTAATCATTTACATATCTCACCTCCGCTAATGCATGTAGTAAATTTCATGTTATTTGCATGTTTCCTTCAGGGTGTTGCATTTACAGTGGCCAGCAGTGTATTTATGTAAGAATATCTCCCACTCTATATGAAATCTAGGTTGAACTACAGTCAAAATAGATTTATCTGTTGTCCAAAAATGATCTCAGTGCGCCCTGTGTGAACAACCACCTAAAGTCATTCTTTAAATTACTTCAAAGAAATTTTTTATGAAAAGTTATAGAGAATTATGCACTTCTACCCTACCTTTGGGTATGTATATCTTGAAGTGGCACTCTAAATAATTTCATTCAAACACGGTTCTTACATAACAACAATTTTAATTTAAATATTTGCATATGTCAAATTTCTTTTCAACATAAAGCATACGTACTACTAGTACGAAATATATATAGCATTCATGCAAAGGAAATACAATTCAATATATTCACTTGTATAACTACTCATTCAAGAAAAATGCATTTTGCAATACTCACAGATACTTTGAAAGTCAACGAGCAGTGCTGCCACGTAAACATTGGACCTAACAAGAACTCGCGTAGGTTTGAAGCAACCTAGCTATGCCTCCAGTGGCTTCTCGCAAAACTCAACTATTATTAAACCAGACTCTAAGCTTAGCTCCAGCTCGATACTTCGTTTCGTCAGCTCTACTCCTCCTTTCACTTCCTCTCACTTCCTTTCTTTAATCTAGCTGCTTGGTATTTATACCAACCCCGTATGCCGCAATTAGCATATCTTAAGCGGCTTCTTTAAGTTTACTCACTAAAAAGTTCGATTATTGTGAATCGAATCTTATTTAAACCTTACAAAGTTAACTGTGGATATTAGGTGCATTTTTCGTGAAATTGTTGAATTCAGCTTATTTGTGCAATAATTTGATAAGTTATGCTCTGAAAAAGAAATTCGGATGCACTGTTCCCCTTAGGCATAATCAACTAAAAGCAATAACAGATATCAATTGAATTAATATAACTTAAATATTCCCATTGCTCGTTCAAAATTCATAACGTGTCTCCCCCGGGGTAGAGTGATTATCGTCGTAGACTTGGGTTCAAACCTCGAATAAAGCTTGATCGTTAATATGCTTTTCCCTCATAGCGGGCAATGGTGGCTCACCTAAATGGTGCTACGGTAATGAAGCAGCCAGCTAGACATCGTACTAAAGAACGAAAGGCGAATGTTCCGCGACCAGTGCCTCCGCATTAAAGGAAAAAAAATCATAACTTTCATTTTATATTCAAATCCTTGAAAATGAAATGTATAGTGTTTAGGCTTCCTAAGGAAAACCTCCAGAATCCATCCAGATTGCTCTCGAGTATAATTCATAGAGGGATCGTATGATTGTATTAAAATATTTTGCTTAAATTTTTTTCAAAAATCCCACCCCGCCAATCCTTTAACCTTATGTTTCACTATTAAGCCTTATTTTTTTAATATACATGGACATGTATGACATTGATTTTAATTAGGATAGGACAGGATAGAGTTTGAAGCAAAACTTGAGATTATAGCATATTAGAGTACAATTTTACTCTTCGAGCCTTTTGTTCTGCAAACAAATCTATAGCCTTGTCATAAATAATATGATGTGCGGTCCGATTTTCGATTGCTAGGATCGCGAGACTCGATAAACGTTCCTGGCTCATCGAGAAACAAAGATAGTTTTTAATAAGTTTAAAATTTGCTAAAACTTCGCTCACAGCTTGCGGATGTAGTCGGAAGCGTAGAGTAAATCCGCAGCGCAATACTAATATTGGGAAAGGCATCCTGCAAATCATGCGTGTAGATTTGTTGCAACAGATAGAAATCGCTAGCCTTTTTTATATCACCAAATAAAAGTGGAGCTTGTTCTTTAAAAACGGAAAGTTCCTGACAGAATTCAACTGTGTTTAAGTCTCGCTCGTATTTTCGTGCGAGATCTGCTCCATGCTTCTGCAGTTCTTCAGTCGACATATTCAAGATTTCAATTCCATTGAGAAAAGCAAAATTTAGATTTAGGGTGGTAGCACTATCAACCCTCCTTTTTAATTTCTGATATGATTCGATCAAATACCATGATTGTTACCTTAGAAAAGCTGAACAGGTTGAAGTGTTCGTGATTCGTCATCGCACAATTCATCAAATTGTTTTTGCGCTTCGGAATTCGTTTATTTGGCAGAAAAGGCTCAACGCTAACTTTTTCGGCTACTTCTTTAGCCTCTTCTATCTAAAATTCCATTGAATTTTCTCTCATTTTTTGCAAAGTTTTGGTCAGGCCGTCCATTAAAGCGATGGAACGCGCGAGGATTATATTTTCCTTTTGAATTTCAATATTTACTCGATTAATTTCTCGGAGAATATTAGCCCAAATCGTCAAATTGAGAATAAATTCAAAATTCTTAACAGCATGTAACAGATGACCTTCCTCGTATTTTGCTTCCGGAGTATGAGAAATTTCTTTAACTTCTTCCAAGGATTCCACTACTTCCGGCAAATTATTTAAAAGGGTTTTCACAGCAACATGTTTTGTCGATCATCTTGTCTGACTGCTTCCTTTTACATTGGTTTTGGCACATTTTTTTCATAATATCCCATGGAGTAGTGGATCCGACAAAAAAGCAATACACTTTTTGAATGACTCCAAATAGGTTTTTTGCTTCTGGGCACGATGAGGCAGAGTGGACACTGACAATATTCAAGGAGTAAGCTAAACATGGCACGAACTCCGCCAGCTCATTTCTTTCTACAATTCTGGCTTGCACTCCTTCATAGGTACCGGCCAAATTAGACCCGTTATCGTAAGATTGGCCACGACATTGCCCAATATCTAAACCATCAACTGTCAATTTTTCCACAATCCATTGGCAAATGTATTCTCCTGTCTTTCCAGTAATTTCTATGAAATCAATAAAATTTCTTTTATTTCGCACACATCACCAGATTTTTTTACGTATCTAATTACCTGGCTCATTTGTTCTGTATGCGACACATCTCTTGTGCAGTTGAACATTATGTAGTATTTGGCTTCTTTGATGTCGTTTAAAATGATATTCCGAAATGTTTTCGCCATTATGTCGATAATTTCATTTTATATTGTCTTTGATAAATATGATACCTGTCCCTTTTTAGGTGTTCTAATTGGAATTTATGAGTTAAATTATATTTGGTGAGCAGGGAAATTAAATTCAAGAAGTTTCGTTGACTAGGCTGAGGGCAATCTATGATGAGGTCGCTGGGGGTTTCGTGGGACCCACGAGAAGAAAGACAGTTTGTTGATAGATACAGTACAGCATCTATAACAATATGCAGGATCTGTCTCCGTTTTTCTTTCTCTGTGGGAATTACACGCTCAATGTCTTTATCAATACCCTGGCATGATTTAATTTGTTGTACTCGAGTTTCCCACTTAATCATACACTCTCTGTGCATTTGAGATGCTTCATGCTCGGTTAATCTTTCTGAAGCTTTTTTCCAATTGATGAATTCTGTAGTACACAACGCAGATGTAGCGGCAGGGGCAGGTTTCTGGTAAATATTGCAAGGCGTACAAAAAAATTGCATTTTTAGTCTTAGAATATATAAGCCAAGATCTTTTAACCTGTTTGTTATTTGCTAACGTTCTATACCACATGAAAGATGTCATATGTCTGCCATCGCGTTTGGGTGGCCTAAACTCTACGTTTTCTGGGAGATTTTTTTGCTAATAACACAGCTTGACTGCTAAAGAAAGATCGTTGCTTATCGGTCATTTTTTCCATGTCTGGCCAACTGCCTGAGTCCATCAAATCAACTCCGATTTTTTGCTGCTCATCCGACACCGAATGAGCCGATTCAGATTCTTTGTATCCTTGCTCTATTTCCTCGAGCTGCTCGTTGGAGATCGATAAAGAATATTGCACTTTCGAGTCAGCACTCATAGGCTGTTTGGAAATGGTAGATGAAAAATCTTGGTCCGCTTGGTCGTGCAAACTGCAAGAAATATCCTCTATTTGAACAGCATATTCAGAAGTTGCGGCTTAAGACTCACCGTGAACCCCCTCCGCGAAGCCACTTTATCATCTTATCCGCAATATGCTTTCCCCGTTCGTCCCTATCTTTGGTTTTTTTCCTATATCCCGTTCCTGATAGTTTTTTCTTGGTGCGCTCATAATTTCAGCCTATGAAATATAAAGTTAATAAAAAAATTTACCCTTAAGAATAAGAAAAGCATTTTAGGGCAAAAAAAGAATATGCAACCGGCTTTTGATAAAGATTATTAAAAAAACTTAAGTACAGTGAAAGTATGTCCCAGACGCCATACGGCCCCACACCAATTACTAAAAGTAATAAAAGCCATTCAAATTTTCTGAATACTTGAATAAAAAGAGTAATCATAAATAAATTTTACTCTGCCATTACCTCTAATAAAGAAAACCCAAACATAATTTTTTTTTTGTAACACTCATCTCGTAACATGAAATTATGAGTAAATAACTACCTACTGAAAATTAAAAACACTTAAAGAATTTTTATAGAGATTTTTACCGAGTAATTTACCCACTCGTTTCATTACTCACCAGAACTCAAAGCTACGGTTTTTCACCAAAATCACGTGTTGTAAAAATATGCTGTGATTGCATTCTTCTGTCTATCTTTTTCAAGTACATAATTGTATTAAGACTAATAAGATAAGACACGCGAAGTCTATATACGACACTGAAATTGCGTGGGGTTTTCCATTCTTTATAATATAGATACGGAAACGGGAAATGCTCAAGATACGATAAAATACTATATACCTATCTAGGGGCGACCGATGAGCTGTGAGTGATGTGATGTTGCGGCACTAGTACTACGTTAGATTGTTCGACAAAAACTAAGCAGTAAACACTAAATAATTGTTTGTAAAAGACCCAGTCTTGCAGACCGACGACGGAGTTTCCAAATATAGCCTTACCCTTTTCGCACGTACGCTAACAAATGTACCGTACTATCTCACCCCGAAGTCTGTGCGTAGGAGTCAAGTCCCCAGCTGTTTATTAGAACACTAAGCGCATGCGTCAAGAAGAAAAGAATTTGGAGGGGAGAAGATTTTGCAGGGGGGAGAGTTCGTTGGCTCTCAGCGAGGAGACACTTGAGCTACAAGCTAGATTTGTGACGATGTTTTCTGTTCTTGTATATAGTTGTGTGTGTTCTGTGCCGTAAATAAAATGAAGAAAAACGTTACCGAATGTTTCTCCTAATGTGAAGTTTGATTTATTGGTCACATTTCGGTACACCACCCTCAAATGCGTCTGTGCGGCGTTCGCTGACTGCGCGCTTGTCCTTTACCGCCCGCAACTCGCTCACATCGTTTGCTGACCTATGCTAACGCAAATCACGTAGTGATTTCCTCAGTGCACCGCAGAGAAAGATAATAAGTGCTGGGCGTCTCATTCATCGCAAAGTCCCGGTAACTCTGGGTGGTGTACTCGTCTGCTACGCTTGAATTTGCCGCCCCCTGAAGTTGGCGCCCGGGGAACGGACCCGGCTTGTCCCCCCCCCCCTATACATAGGCTGTACATAGTTGTGTAACTAATACTACTGTATGTTAATATGAGATATCTGTAATAGAATTTTTAACTTTTCTACAAAGAACTCTCTTCAAGAATTTTTTACCATGGATTTCAAATTAGCTGCTACAAAGAAGTGAAATGAATAAGAACATGCTTACTTTTCATGTCAAAAAATAGTATGTTTACTTTGAAGATAAAAATTTGGTTCAAAAGTATTTCTATAACTTAAGTGCCTATGTATTGAAGTAAATTAAAAATAATTTTGTGAATTCATTAAGAAATGAATTTTCTTGAAACGTGTACACCTAAATATCATCTTCCATTTAAAGATTTTCTATAATAAAAGAAAGTGATCAGAAAAAATTCAAAAAATATTTCCTCATTTATACAGCCTCAAGGTAAATTATTCCTGACTCAACGAGAAATGGTCTTTTCAAACCGATAATCAGAATGGAGCTTCCAAAATGTCCCCAAAAGTTTGGATAGAATAAGATAAAATAAACATTACTTTAAATATATTTCAATAAAAAGGAGTAAAAGAATGTGACGGGTGTAAAAACTCTAGTTAAACAAAATCTGAGACATTTTTCACAAACGACGTCTCTTTTCTTTTTTTTTCACTTCAAGCACATTCCATCACGCTTTACTGATTCCCTGCCTAAATTTCAAGTTTTAAAAAACGCGTTTCCCAAACTTAAAGAGTTTCTTTGCGGGGATTCGAGATGAAGATTCCTAAATCTAAATCTCTCGATTGATACTTTTTTCTCACCTGAAAGAAGAGTCAAAGAGCATATACAGAGAAAGAATAAAAATAATCCCTTCAAAGAGAGCTGAAATGAAATAAAAATAGAGAGAAAAATGTTCTTAGGCAATATTTGAGTTATAAACTGGCAAGATTTCTAAAAAAAATTAAAGGGACATTTCATTCAGATGAATTTTAAAGTATACGTTGTGATTTTTGCTTGATATCAAAGGGTTTTGGTGTGATATCACAGTCGCAAAAATTTTGTGTTATTTTAATGCCGATAACAAAGGTATAAGAGAATTTCTCTCCACCTCCTCTTCGTTTTTTTTTTCTCGATTTTCTGCCATAAATATATTTATTATATTATCATCAATTTTTAACAGCTTAATGCTAAGCTTTAGAACAGATTTTTAGCTGAGACGCTTATATACTGTTTTTTTTTCTTTTGCTTCGTATTATGCCAAGAACAAAGGTATAACACCCTTTTCTCTCCTCCTCCTTTGTGTTTTTCTTAAATTTTCAGACATAAATATATTTGTTACTAACTTTTAATAGCTGAAGAATATATTTCTACAGTGCTTCTACACTTTAAAATACATTTTTAACTTATACGCTTATATTCCCTTCCTTGCTTTCTACTGTGCCTAGAGCAAAGGTACAATTGACCTTTCTCTCCTCCTACTCTTCGGTTTTACTTTAAATTTTCAGGAATAAATAAATTTTAACAGCTTAATACTACACTCTAGAATACATTTTTAACTGATACGCTTGCATCCTCTTTTGCTTTGTACAGTTCTGAGAACAAAGGTACTATTGACTTTCTCTCCTCCTACTCTTCAGTTTTATTTAAATTTTCAGTCATAAATATATTTATTAAATTCTACTAATTTTAAAGCTGATACCACGCTTTAGATTACATTTTTAACTCATGCGATTATTCTTTTTTGCTTCGCGATAAGAGGAAAACAAAGGTATAATAGACATTTCTCTCCTTCTCATTTGTGTTTTTTTTTCCAGGCATAAATATATTTTTTAACGTCTTACTAACTTTTAACAGCTTCTTAACAATACACTTTAGAACATATTTTTAACTGATACGCTTATATCCGTTTTTGCTTCGTATCATGCTAAGAACAAAGGCATAATAGACATTTCTCTCCTCCTCTTCTGCGTTTATTTTTCTTAAATTTACAGACATAAATATATTTATTATATTCTTGCTAACTTTTAACAGCTTTATACTACACTCTAGAATATATTTTAAACTGATACGTTTACATTCTTGATACTACGCTTTAGATTACATTTTTAACTGATATGCTTATTCTTTTTTGCTTCGTGGTAAGCTGAAAGGGTGTAATAGATTTTTTCTTTAAATTTTCAGGCATAAATATATTTGTTAATATCTTACTAACTTTTAGCAGCTTAACAATACATTTTAGAACACAGTTTTAACTTATGCGCTAATATCCGTTTTTGATTCGTATCATGCTGCGAACAAAGGCAGAATAGACATTTCTCTCCTCATCATCTGCTTATTTTTCTTAAATTTACAGGGATAAATATATTTTACTATATTCATACTAATTTTTAACAGCTTTATACTACAATCTATAATATATTCTTATCTGATACGCTTACATTCTTTTTAGCTTTGTACAATGCCCAGAACAAAGTTATTACAGATTTTTCTCTTCTCATGCTTTTATTTTTTTTCAGGCATAAATATATTTATTATAATCTTACTAATTTTTAAAAGTTTAATATTACACTTCATAATGAATTTTTAATTGATACCCATATATTCTTTTTTGCTTCCTGCTATGCCGAAAGCAAATGTATAACAGAATATTCACGCCTCCTGCTCTTCGACTATTTTTTTAATTTTCAGGCATAAATATATTATTATATTCTTACTACATTTAACAGTTTAATACCACACTTGCAAAAAAATTCAGATTAACAAAATTTTAAGGGGAGTCATCACCTTTAAACGTTCAAAAAAATCGAATTTTCTTTTTTTTTTTTTGCATTTTTGGGATATTTGAACATTTCTGAATCATTTAAAACAAACCGCGTTAAATATTCCTACTAGAACATTAAAAACTATTGCATGAAGATGCAGTTCCCAATGGAAACATACCAGTGTGGGAACTTTAAAAGCCTTTTTCTCGTAAAGATCGTATTCATGCTTGCGCGCACTGTATAATAGAAACTACTGCAGATATTGCTTTCCATATTTTTCAGGATGGGTGTATAATGATGCTACCAAAAATATGCACCTATTTTTTCTTTAAAAAAATTATTCTACTATGAATTTATAGCATTTGAATTGTAATTTTAATGGGCTTTTCAGTATTTTTAAATCTGATGATCCTGGAGTAATATTTTTTAGTGTTTTAAAATATAAATAAGTGTAGAAATATACCTAATGTTTTAACATCACAAAAATACAAACATTATTATTGAAACTTAGTAAGTGTTGTTGTAAGTCTATGCGCAGTGTATCAGTATAAATTTGAAGTTTTCAGAAAATGCACTCACTTCTTACTTGATAAATAAAATATAACTAAAAATAAATAATCCAACAGAGCTAGATAATTATAAGAAGAATGCAGAAAAAAAACAAGCAGAAATCAAGCACTCAGGGATCCACGCACCAGAGGACAGATTCTGTAGTAGTGCCGGAACTGAACCAGAAATCGAGGTAACCGACTGGTCTCGTCATCAGGGAGCCTAAGCAAATCAGTTACCTCAAGGGGAACTTTCTGAATAGGATGCAGGTATAACCAAAAAACATCGCAAGGCCCCGAGATCCCCATTGAAACATTTAGTCAAAAGAAAATGAAATTTTAGCCAAAAGAAAAGGAAAATTTAGTCAAAAGAAAATGAAAATTATTTCATTTTATTTCATTTTCTTTTGACTAAATGTTTTATTTCATTTTATTTCATTTTCTTTTGACTAAATGTTTCAATGGGGATCTCGGAGCCTTGGGATGTCTTTTGGTTAGACCTGCATTCTATTCAGAAAGTTCCCCTTGAGGTAACTGATTTGGTTAGGCTCCCTGATGACGAGACCAGTCGGTTACCTCGATTTCTGGTTCAGTCCCGGCACTACTGCAGAATCTTGCCTCTGGTGCGTGGATCCCTGAGTGCTTGATTTCTGCTTGTTTTTTTTCTGCATTCTTCTTATAATTATCTAGCTCTGTTGGATTATTTATTTTAGTTATAATTGTCCATTTTCAATATAAGGGTATGAAGCAACTGCGCATTCTTTTATTGAAAGTTTTGTTTTCATTGGTAGGGTAGGTTTTAAGTTAACTTGTTTGGCAGTCTATTCTCGCTTTTCAATTTTTTCTTAGTTTGATTTGTTTGCATTATTTTTACATTCATAAATAAAATTCTTATTTATTTGTGATAACATTAATTCCTGGAACGTAATCTACAAAGTTTAGAGATTTAGTACTGAACATTTCATACTATATGGGCAATAACAAAAAAAATTATAGAAGTTCGAACAAACAGCAAAATTCTGTCTTTTCAACTTGTGTAAAGGTGATGACTCCCCTTTTAATACATTCTCAAGATTAGGAAAAACATTGATTTCCAGACTCATCAAGATCTACAGTAAAGAAAGAAAGTTGGTGAAAAAAATAAGATAAACTTTTAAAGACGCTATAATTTTTTTGAAAATTTTCTAAAAATTGGACACATTGTATCTCTCATCCGATAGAGTAGTATTTATAGCAAAAGGTAGACTTAATTATTCATACCTATGTATATAATTCACCACTTAGAACACTACAAAATCGACAAATTTCTTTTTATATTTATCTATATTCTTTCATATTTCTTAAAATCAAATTTTGAGTATAATAAATTGGAATTTTTCTCGAAGTAAAACTGTATAATATCATTACTGGAATAACCAAAGAATAAAAATTTTTAAAAGGAAGAAATTGTTCCCAAATCCTCTCTCTAAATCCTATATACTAGAGCTGAACGTGAATATATGAACTCCTTAACCCCCCTACCTACCGGTAACCATGGAGACCCGGAATGATCTTTTTCCGCGATGTCCCTCGATTCTTATAAGCATCATTGAGCGAGTGTCACGGGCAATCTTGTATGAAGAACTAACTCCCGTGCTAGGAAAGTCATTCTCCTTTTACGAGATACTCTGACTTTTCAGAGATACCGGACACGCTCGGAATGATATGGCCCCCGTATAATATTATTTTATGTCAGATTGGAGATATATGTTGTTGTGCACGGTGTCACATGGCAGATTAGATACGAACCTCTCCAATTTTGCATATAGATCTCGAGTAATAGAATACGACACGGAAAGCTCGCTCCGCGTAGGATAAATAAGCGGACGGTAATGCACATGCGCTCCATATTATCATGTCACGGGGAGAATGTAGAAGGACTAAACGTCTCCAAACTGCGACAGTGCAGTTATTGCCAAATTTTATGCCAGAGAATTTTTCCGCTAATGCTATGTCAGCATACTGTTGGGATAGTAATGGCCATTAGTGTTAGGAGAGTCCCGATGGTATCATTTGGGATCCTAAGTGACGATCTAGCAAATGATATTCACCACCCAATGTATATATATATTATATATATATATATATATATATATATATATATATATATATATATATATATATATATATATATATATATTATATATATATATATATATATATATATATATATATATGTATATATATATAAATGTATATATATATATGTATATATATATATATATATATATATATATATATATATATATATATATATATATATATATATATATATTATATGCATATACGGGTGTCCCAAAAATAACCGACGATTTGAAAAATCAATTAAAGAAAAACGGAAGGTGATAGGAATGTACGGTTTGCTGCATTCTGCTTAGGTAACCAGAAAATTTATTCTCAACAATTTTCAAAATTAGTTACAAAGTTCGTCAACAGATGGCGCTGCTGACTGGGAAGAACTATAGAACAATGTTTTCATAATAACCACCGTTTGCAGCAACAACGTGGCGCAGTCTGAGGACATAATTCGCAGACGCCATTGCAAACATTTCAGTTTGAATGTTCTGACAACCAGCAGAGATGTATTGTTCCAGTTCATCTACAGTTTGTGGATTGTGACGATACACCTGGTCAAGTACCCTCAAAGAAAAAATCGCATGGTATCAAATCTGGAGAATAGGGAGGCCAATCCATGCCACTTTGCGTATGCTTCTTGCTTTGAAAACATTGTTTTATAGTTTTTCCCAGTCGGCAGCGCCATCTGTTGACGAACTTTGAAATTAATTTTGAAAATTGGTGAGAATAAATTCCCTGGTTGCCTAAGCAGAATGCAGCAAAACGTACATTTTCATCACCTTCCGTTTTTCTTCAATTGATTTTTCAAATCGTCGGTTATTTTGGGGACACCCGGTATATATATATATATATATATATATATATATATGAGTGTGTGTGTGTGTGTGTATGTGAGCGTATAAAACTATATCTATGATTCAATGAAGAATGATACCATAAGCTTAACAAATAAATCAAGGTGGAATCAGCTAATGATATGTTTTTTCCATTATGTTTTATACTCATTATCATCTAATCAAACATTGTATGAAAAAATAAGGTTCTAAATTTCCCAGTCTTTAAGATATTATATATATATATATATATATATATATATATATATATATATATATATATATATATATATATATATATATATAGTGAAACTAATAAGTGTCATAACATTTGAAATCATTATTCCTAAAAATATTATGCATTTAAATATAAGGAGTACGAATGAGCTTAATTTATATTATACGAATATGAGTGTTTGCCTACGTAGCGAGAGACAACTTTTGTCTAGCATACTAATTGCAATTGTGCATGGTGGTTAACATTCCGAAGGATTCAAAATGTGAACATAATCTTTACTCATTTCAGAAAATTTACATTGCTTTTATGCGTTAACTGAATTACGCCTCTAGAACAGTGTCATCGTGTTCAAATTCTACTAATTTTATCCTCTGGAGTACTTGAGCTCACGTCGGAATATTGGCTAAATAACAAAAACCAAACAGATCGTGATAACCAATTAGTAATTTAATCGTGGAGTTCATTAGACTTTTAGTCGCGATCCAGGGTACAACCAAAAAAAAGTTTCAGAAGAACTGCTCTAGGAGCAAACGATAGGGTCATAACAGAAAAATAATTACAAGATAAAAAGAACTTTTTCAGATCCAACGTTTAAAATTTTCTGTTGAATCATATAAACTTGACAATTCTCTCTTAATTGTACAAACCTTCACTTAATTATTCTTTTTCTCTTCTTTTATTTAATTTTTAATCACTCTTTAGGCGTTTCCACTATCCGCATACTTTATAAACTTTAATTTTTATATCTTTTTTAATTTTTCGAACAATATTTTCGTAACTAAACTAAATTCACATGTATTCTGTTTTCAAATTGTCAAACACCGTTACGCAAAAGTGCACTCATTGAATTCGATCGAAGCGCCACCTTGCGGATTCGTTCGGCTAAAAGTATTAAAGAATACATTGTCATCGTGTTCTGAGCTATTCAAAAAGTTTCAAATATCTAGCTCAGGGGTCGGCAGACTTTTCCAGTACGGGCTACTTCTAATTTTTTTAAGCTGTTGCGGTCCACCCAGTGACGTAAGTGTGATGAGCTAAAAAAAAAGGGTCTACAATATTTATTAAACTTAATAATAAATACGGAATATGTACTTACCTACATAACTACAAGAAAAAAAGTTACTCTTTTAAACCGCTTTTTTAAAGCAAATCGCGTCGGTGTTCCATAAATATGTTTATTTTAGTATGCGCGTCTTAGAAAATGTCTTGGTGGTCCACCGGTCGATCGCGATCGACTTAATGCCCACCCCGGGTCTAGCTAGTCGGAAAGTTAGTTAAAAATCTATTGCCAGATTGTACTGGACAAACACACAAACACACACACACACACAAACAAACAAGAAGCGAGGTTACTAAAAACATGGTAATAATGAGTTCGATAAGAAACTTTACTCGTGTAAAATACTTGGCTGGCTTGCATAACAGCCCTGGAAGATGAATAATGAATTCAACAAGTTATTCAGGACTTCGACATCCTTCGCTCGCCAGGAAGCAGCTGCTGTAAATGAGCAACCGACTTGGAGCTTCCCATCCTCCCCATAAAGCTGTGAAAGAAAAGAAAACTTTGTTTCAACATCGAAATTGCTTTTTACTGATATTGCCCCCCGTAATAAATTTTGCAACTTTATGACAAAATATTTCATCATTTTAGCGCCCAGGGTTGCTGAAAGCTCTTAAATCCTTTTCGCGAAACAGCCTAACTTCCGATCCTTAATGTTCGTTGATGTACGCCCTAAACTGTCTATATTCATCAGACTTAGCCCCTCTCTCTCTCACACAGATTTATGAATAGCGTATCCTATTTAAACCCAATAGCTCTCTTCCTCTGGCATTTACAAAATTCATCCATCATGTTATAAAGGTGAGTCCGCTTTTGTGTAAATTTCCATTTAAAGCGGGAAATATACTCTTGCCCCCCAGAAACTGCTTAATCTGCGTAAAAGCGCTGTGGAGTAGATCCCGAATTAATTTTATTTGCGGGTGTAGCGTTGTGCTTACATTGTTATGCAGGATTTCGACTCAGGGTCCCTTGAACGTACAAAGTTGAATATTTTTGTCTCGCTGAACGTTTGTAAAAAGAGAAAACTTTAGAAGTGAAACAGAGTTTATAATTGTCGAAAAATGGGTGCGATAATTTCTTGGAATTAAGTAGAATACTTCACACAAAAAAATTCATACTATGTATATATTATAAAATATATACATACATACATAACTACACACACACACATATATATGTGTGTGTGTGTGGAAAAAAGTACTCGGACACTGCATGTTTTTCATAAAATGTGCTTTATTATTCTATTTAGTAACTGGTAGGCCCTCTTTTTGCTAGTATTACAGCGGCAACGCGTTGAGGCATACTTTCCACAAACTTTCTGTAAGTCTGGGAAGGAATAGCTCGCCATGCCTCTTGCAAGGCATTGAGAAGAGATTGCTTTGAAGATGGGCGTGGGTGGCGGTGTCGTATCGGTATATATATATATATATATATATATATATATGTAACAAGAAATCGCGTCCTTCTCTGAATTTACATTCACCACGTATTCTAAATTATCTTTTTAATAAAGCACGACCCCTTTTCCAAAATTGCAACCTAAAAGTAAAGTAAGTTATACTTTATACTGGGCCTACCTGCAGATCATTAAGCAGGCATGGTAAATATCTGAACTCAATAACATCCCCAGATATGAGTGTTCGGTAGTTTATGAGATTCCGAATGTCAGTGTAATGTCAACATTTTTGAAGAGCCCTCGAACCACTCTAGATTTATTGCGTTCTATAACGTCAAAACCACACTTTACAAGAACTTTATGGCCACTTATCCTGCGCCCAGGTCAATAGGTCACAGCTCTAATAAGCGCGGGATCTAGCAATAAAGTAATCCTCGGGATAACCGAAGTGGACACGTGAACTCCACGAACCTAAGACCCCCCAATTAAACATTATGTAGTTTTAGGCCCACTGGCGTCAATATCGCAAAACATTTATTTAAAATTTGCTTGAACGAAAAGACTTCTCTCTCTTCGTTCTAACTCTCGTTGCTGCCGGACCTCCTGTCCACAGTACCGGTGGCAACAACGCTCTTCTCTTAACTCTGGCATGTAAACACTGCTGTTAACATGGCATGGACGCACGACAAGTTCATGTGGCCACTGCAGCTAATGCCTTCGTAATGCCTACTGATTGAATAAGGTGATTTTCTGGATTACGTCTGAAATTTGTGTACTTCATCAATGGCTCCATGTGTGTGTTTCTCTCCTAAATTTCTTCAGTGCTCTCCTGGATCAACACTTCGCCCGACTGCATCTCCCATAACTTCTACACATCAATTCCTTGTGTGATTTTTCCGGAATGTGATAGTATCACATTTCCATGCCTCTTGCAAGGCATTGAGAAGAGATTGCTTAGTAGATGGGCGTGGGTGGTGTGTCGTATCGGTATATTATATATATATATATAAATATAGATATATATATATATATATATATATATATATATATATATATATATATATATATAATATATATATATAGATCTATATATATATATATATACTCTGTCACAAAATAATATATGCACCTAGATGGAACGATCACTATCACGAAACTTAACATGTATGGTAGTGACGTTTAAAATCTCGTAACATATTATTGTATGAGGAGGTAAGCAAATGATCACAAATTCAGATTCAGAACAGACCGTTTATTAAGAAGATATGGCATGAAAAGGTGTACAAATCATTAAGTAGTAAATCCACCTCTGGCAAGCTATACAGCAAAAGACCTCCTACGATAGATCATGCCATAATCTTTGCAACGGGGCAGTTAATTCACCAGTATTCCGGGACGGCTGCAGTTGCCTTCCAAGCACGGTCCCAGGGACGTGCTCTATTGGCGAGAGGTCTGGTGACCTGGCAGGTCATGGGAGTAACGTCTATAGTTTGACGTACGTCATATCGTACGATATATCGTACGTCATATCGTTTGAAGACATTGTTGGGAGAGTCGCGCTGTATGTGGACGAGCGTTGTCTCGCTGATAAAGGACACTTGGGAGACTTGATAGCAATAGGCCGTACAATTGAAGTTAAAATCTCGTCCACGTAACTGCGTGCCGTCCAAGTGCGTTGAAGGACGACTAGAGGTGATCGTGTTCCCAACAAATCGCTCCCCATAACTGTACACCTTGTGTAATCGCCGTATGCCTCTCGAACAACAAAGGCCGGATCGAGCGGTGTCCTGGCGGCCTCCACACGCGTATGCGCTGGTCATCAGCATTCAGATGAATAGCGTCCTTTACACGTACGCTCCTTGAAGTGCTTGGAGCTTACGGATTGCGCGTGGGAAAACTTTCAGATACGCTCCAAAGCAGCTTTCCCTTCCTCTCCGACACCTTCACACGTGCACTCAATCGCGCGGAATCGTGGTTTCACGCTGGAAAAAGCGTACGTGTTAAAGGGCTCTAATCGGGATTCATCGCTGAAGATCACACGCCTGCAGTCGGTCACACTCCAGCTTGTCCGAGGTCGGCAAAAATCCAATCGACACTGCCTATGATGTGGGGTCAGTGGTAGGCGTCTTAATGGACGTCGGTTCAATATACCTGCATCGGCCAGTCGCCTCCAAATGGTTTCCCTTGATACCACCGGATGTCTGGAAGGTGGTAAAGGACGGTCTAACCGATTCTAGCGACGTTGGTTGGTGCGGACGTGACCGCTCTTATGATTGCTCGATCCTCCCGCGCATTTGTGTTCGTGGGACGCCCTGACCCTCCGCGATGGTATACTATCCCTTCCGGGATCCATTGTTGCCAACACTGAGCAATTACCATATCGCTCCGCCGAGGTGGCGGGTCGATACACTGTTCGACCAACCTGCTTCTCTGAGGCCTACTAAACGCCCCCTCTCAAAGTCCACAATCGTTCGTACTGTCGCCGGATACGTACCAGAGGCATCTCTACTCACAATACCATTCATCCAAGTCGACAGATTTGTTTTGAATAACCCTATCGCACGAGCAATCATGCTTTTATACTCTCCCAGCTGCGCATCTCATATGCGCATAGCGCGCTTACCCTTGTCTCATTGGCGTCGAAATTTTAAATCATTTGCATATCTCTTACCAGACTACATTCCTGCCAAGTTTCGTGATAGTAGCTCGATTTCTTCTTGGTGCATATATTTTTTGTGATAGAGTGTATATACAGCGGAATCTCGATCGATCGTGTCCCGAATCATCTTTTCCGATGTGTCGTTTACTTCACTCAGTCTCTGACGATCCTATTTCTTTGTTATGTTGCTGCATCTATCGTTTTCCGCATTATCGTTCAGTTCAATCGTTCCCTTGGAAAACGATAGATAGATTCCACTGTGTTGTGGTATGTACTACTATATATATATATATATATATATATACTAGCGGCCCGACCCGACTTTGTCCGGGTTGAACAAAATATTATACCAAAACATAGGCTAGTTTCGAACCGCTATCGTCAGAACAGAAGCCCACTCTTCAGAAGCCCACTTTATTCTCAGCAGAATAAAGTAAGCCCCTAACTTCAGAAATAAAGTAAGCCCCTAACTTTATTTCTACTGATCAGATATACATAATATATAGCCTACGTCCATCTGGAATAATGTACCTTTCAAACAGTGAAAGAATTTTTCAAATAGGTGAAGTGGTTCTGAGTATTTCCCTCCATGTACAAAATCCGCTCTCTCTTTATATATAAGTATAGATAGATAGCACCACTCTAAGGATCGTTGAAGACTTCGGCACAAAAAACGGTAGAGGACAGTAGCGGTAACAATGAAGATTCTTAGGATTAAGCCCCTAACTTTATTTCTACTGATTAGATATACAAATAGATAGACTATGTCCATGTGGAATACTGTACCTTTCAAACAGTGAAAAAAATTTTCAAATAGGTACAGTAGTTCTGAAGATTACCCTCCACGTACAAAATCGCTCTCTCTTATATATAAGTATAGATAGCACCACGCTAAAGATCGTGGAAGACTTCGGCACAAAAAGCGGGTAGAGGACAGTAGCGGTAACAATGGAGATTGTTAGGATTACCCCTAACTTTATTTCTACTGATTAGATATACATAATATATAGCCTATGTCCATCTCGAATAATGTACCTTTCAAACAGTGAAAGAATTTTTCAAATAGGTACAGTGGTTCTGAAGATTACCCTCCAACGTACAAAATCGCTCTCTCTTTATATATAAGTACTAGCGGCCCGTCCCGACTTTGTCCGGGTTGAACAAATATTATACCAATAAATTTCCAGTTGATAGCCAATAAATTGTAAATTTTTTTTACCTTAATAATAACCTAAATAATACCTTAAATTAATTTTATGTTAGTTAATAATTAAAATAATTTTTTTAAAGAAAAAGGCGGTGCCGGAGAACGGCTAGGTTCGAACCGCTAGCGTAAGAACAGAAGCCACCGCGATAGCACCGACGCTAAGGATCGTTGATACTTCGGCACAAAAAACGGTAGAGGTCAGTAGCGGTAACAATGAAGCTTCTTAGGATTAAGCCCCTAACTTTATTTCTACTGATTAGATATACATAATATATAGCCTATGTCCATCTGGAATAATGTACCTTTTCAAACAGTTGAAAGAATTTTTTCAAATAGGTACAATGGTTCTGAAGATTACCCTCCACGTACAAAATCGCTCTCTCTTTATATAAAAGTATAGATAAATAGGTAGATAATAGAAAGAGGTTATGAGTTGAAATAAAAATACAAAATAAAAAACGGATTTTAAGTAAAGATGTTTTTTAAATATTCAATTTTAAAAAAATAATATTCTTAAAATAATACTCAAATTAATATTACGTTAGTTAATAATTAAAGTTAATTTTTTAAAAGAAAAAGGCGTGTCGGAGGACGGCTAGTTTCGAACCGCTAACGTCAGAACAGAAGCCCAACGCGATAGCACCACAGTAAGGATCTTTAAAGGCTTCGGCACAAAAAGCGGTAGAGGACAGTAGCGGTAACAATGGAGATTGTTAGGATTAAGCCCGTAACTTTATTTCTACTGATCAAATTTACATAATATATAGCCTATGTCCATCTGGAATAATGTACCTTTCAAACAGTGAAAGAATTTTTCAATAGGTGCAGTGGTTCTGGAGATTACCCTCCACGTACAAATCGCTCTCTCTTATATATAAGTATATAATATATATATATATATATATATATATATATATATATATATATATATATATATATATATATATATATATATCTATATACCTATGCCTTGAAATTCAGTCAGTTTTTATCCTAATATTTACTGCAAATTACGTTCAAACGATTCATGCCACCATGATTATGAGAACAAATGGTACACAGATGACAATGAGACTAAATATATATATAGAAATATAAATGACATTTTTTGTAACAGTTCTTGCGATATAACATTAGTAAATTAGTCACTAAAATATATTGTGCCTGTTATTATAAACAAATTTTATAATTTTTGCCAAGATGACAGAAGTCTGTGGTAACCAACGTTTCAATTTCTTTTTTTAAACCGGCTTACAGTGCTAGGAAAGGGTAAAAAAAATACCTGCTGCGAATATGCTAACCGATTTGTTTTGACAGCAATCAACGAACAAGATATTATTAATCCCATTATACATTTAAGGTTCAAACCTGTTTATATCATTAGCCTAGTTCTTCAGAGCATTGCTTCTTAACCGGCCGTCCGCAAGAATGTATATATACATATGTGTGTGTGTGTGTGTGTGTGTGTGTGTGTATTACAAAGTGGCCTGCGAAGTCAGGAGTGCTGAAAAAATGTGGTTTAATCATTTCAAATAAACCGCGCATTAAACAATCTTATAAATTGGGGACCCAAAAAAATTTCGTTCCCAATTTTTGTTTTCAGAAATACTAAAAATTCCTGTACTTTTCCATTTCCTGTCGTTGTTTCGAGTACGAAACAATCCCTGTTCTGCTTAAAAATTCCTAATTTTTTTTCTATGACGGGGAGTTGCAGCGTCTCAGAATTTTTTTTAGCTTGTAAAACCAATGCAAGTTCAAAATATCGTTCGTTTTTAAGCTTTCATAGTCCCTTACGTTTGCTATTAAGTTTAATTTTGCGTTCAATTTGTTATGGTGATTAAATATATTTGTAACTTTTTATTTAAGTTGTTTATCACACATATTTTGTTTATACAGAAAATTATACAAAATTTTGCGTCTAATAGGTTTTAGTTATGAGTTGATCCCAGATAATTTTAACGTAGGATTACGTTCCTCCATAACAGTCCGCGGTAAAGCAAAATTAATGACGCTAAAACTGTCGTCGCGAGTTATAAATCAAGAGTGGGCAGAGTAGACATATGTAACTATTTTTCTTACCATCAACCTATTCTGCAAAGGGTTATCACTCATCCTTCTCTTCGAATGTAGGACATTTTATTGTAAAAAAAAGGTAAGCAACGATAAGTAATCCAAACGTTATAACCCGGGTAGTTTCGTTAGAAGAGACTACATGAATTTGTTTTTTCTTACAAGTGGTCTGTAATGTATATATATATATATATATATATATATATATATATATACAGTACAAATCGTTTATAAGAACATCCAGGGGACTTTAAAAACTGGTTCTTATAATCGATAGTTTTTTATATCCGATAGATACTTAAAACTCTTGGAAATACCAAATTCATTGTCACATAATTTCTATTTCCATCTGAAACAGGAACTTCAAAAATTGGTTAAAAGGTTCAAGTTCAATCAAGGACAAACACACTGCTTATTGGACAAACACACTGCTGCTGACAGGTTTTTTTTATCGCATCCTTCACAAAATCGTCATTGCAAGCTAGAAATTTATTAACAGTATGATTGCTGAAACATTTCTTTTAAACTCGGGCAAGAAATCTCGTTCAAAAGATCTTCTGAACTGGCACTGTCGTCAATATCATCATCTTTGCATTTACGCCTGCAACAATATCTTCATCCAGCCCCGGATCTAGGGGGGGGGGGGGGCAAGCCGGGGCCCGTGCCCCGGGCGCCAACTTCAGGGGGCGGCAAATTCAAGCGTAGCAGACGAGTACACCACCCCAGAGTTTACCGGGACTTTGCAATGAATGAGACCACCCAGCACTTATCTTTCTCTGCGGCGGCACTGAGGAAATCACTACGTGATTTGCGTTAGCATAGGTCAGCAAACGATGTGAGCGAGTTGCGGGCGGTAAGGACAAAGCGCGCAGTCAGCGAACGCCGCACAGACGCATTTGAGGGTGGTGTACCGAAATGTGACCAATAAATCAAACCTTCACATTAGGAGAAACATTCGGTAGCGTTTTTCTTCATTTTATTTACGGCACAGAACACACACAACTATATACAAGAACAGAAACATCGTCACAAATCTAGCTTGTAGCTCAAGCATCTCCTCGCCGAGAGCCAACGAACTCTCCCCCCCTGCAAAACCTTCTCCCTCCAAATTCTTTTCTCTTGACGCATGCGCTTAGTGTTCTAATAAACAGCTGGGGACTTGACTCCTACGCACAGACTTCGGGGTGAGATAGTGCGGTACATTTGTTAGGGTACGTGCGAAAAGGGTAAGGCTATATTTGGAAACTCCGTCGTCGGTCTGCAAGAACTGGTCTTTTAACAAACAATTATTTAGTGTTTACTGCTTAGTTTTGTCGAACCTAACGTAGTACTAGTGTCGCAACATCACATCACTCACATCTCATCGCTCGCCCCTAGGTAGGTGTCATAGGGACATGACAGTAGTGTTACGGCCAGGGACAGGAGCATGGAAAAAATACAAAACTAAAATAAAATAATTGTTAAATGCAATAAAGAAACAGGGCAATAAAAGAGAAGGGAAGAAAGCCAGTAGACCGGAACGAAAATTAGAGATAATGTTCGTAGTACAGAATTAGAAGTGGAAGAGAGTGAAATAAAAGAAAATTTATGATGGCTATAAAACGGCCCACCCTACTTGAATCCAAAGCATGGGAAAAAGTTAAAATGGAGGGAGAATTTATAAATCCCGCCTCGACGCGCATTGGTAAAAGGGGATTGAGGAGTGGCATCACGGACGATGGTGATGGCATGATAATTTCCAGATAACCAATGGAAATATAAGAGGCGGAGACATTAGTAAGAAAATATATGAAATAAAAAATAGTGTGAAGGCAGAGAGATAACCTGGGAAGTGAGAGTCAGTCAGAAGTTGTCGAGTGCCCAGTGTCCCATGCCGATGTGTCTCTGCGATAAACGACGGAGCCGTGTTCGAGTGCAGTAAAGTTTAGAGAGATAGAAGTTGTCGAGCGCCCAGTGTCCCATGCCGAGTGTCTGCAATAAACGACGGAGCCGTGTTCGAGTGCAGTAAAGTTAGAGAGATAGAAATGGTCGAGCGCCCAGTGTCCCATGCCGAGTGTCTGCAATCAACGACGGAGCCGTATTCCGGTAAAGAGGTTCCGTATTCCGGAACTTCTGACTCTATAAACTTTACTGCACTCGAACACGGCTCCGTCGTTTATCGCAGACACTCGGCATGGGACACTGGGCGCTCGACAACTTCTAACTGACTCTCACTTCCCAGGTTATCTCTCTGCCTTCACACTATTTTTTATTTCATATATTTTCTTACTAATGTCTCCGCCTCTTATAATTTCCATTGGTTATCTGGAAATTATCATGCCATCGCCATTCGTCCATGATGCCACTCCTCAATCCCCTTTTACCAATGCGCGTCGAGGGCGGGATTATAAATTCTCCCTCAATTTTAACTTTTTCCCATGCTTTGGATTCAAGTAGGGTGGGCCGTTTTATAGCCATCATAAATTTCTTTTATTTTCACTCTCTTCCACTTCTAATTCTTACTACGAACATTATCTCTAATTTTCGTTCCGGTCTATGGCTTTCTTCCCTTCTCTTTTATTGCCCTGTTTCTTTATTGCATTTAACAATTATTTTATTTTATTTTGTATTTTGTCCTGCTCCTGTCCCTGGCCGTAACACTACTGTCATGTCCCTATGGACATTCACCCCCTCTCTCTCAAAAAAAATGACTGCCGTCTCTCTCCTCCTCTCACCATCGGTTACTCCAATCTTCGACTTCCGTGCTATCGTCTTGTACCTCTATCACCTTTCCGTTTCCCTCCTACACGCATCATTAGCTTCTCATCGTAACCTCAACAGTACATATCATCTACATTTATATGATTCCTTATTGCATCGACAATATTTTCATTTAATTAATTATCTCCTAACTCATGGTGCAGTTAGTGACCTCACCTCTTCAATTTCGCTAACCATCTTAGGTTTAACATAAATTACAGCATATTCTTACCATTATGGATTAAGTACCAACTCCTTAGTATAAACAATTACCAACATAATAACATGTACACACATCAAAATACCATCAAATAATAATTATCAAATAAATTTACCAATGACCATATTATACGATCAATATTATACTACATTAGCAATATTATACAACTTATATTCATATACATTTCATAATAATTGGAAATAATAATTAACATGCACAAAAAATAATAATTACATCAAAGAAAACACACGTTCATTATGCACTAAATTTTATTTTAAAAAAATCATCTTCGTTGCTCAATACGAATTATACTTGTGAAAATTATGTTCTGACGTTTTCATAGATTTTTAATTTTCATGATTGTCCGTATGATAAAATATCTGATGATGTTTCGCCACATAGTCTATCTCCACAGTTTTAATATCTTTTCAACAGTTTCAATATCTTGATTTATGAAGATATATTTCCTCCATATTTGTCACCAATGTTCATGACTATCCAGACATATAATGGAAAGTCTATAAGTTTTACCCTGTGTTTTTTTTGCACATATGGATAACATTTATTATAACATTTCCAATTCATATTTGTTACATACCATTGCTTCTCAAGACTCACGCAATACTACTAATTCGTCACAATATCTACTAATTGAATTAGTATTGCAAAGACATGCTAATTGTATTATTCAACTAATCCCTCTGACGCTGATTCACCTGTAAATTCAGCTTCGTGGCCTTACGCTAACTTTTCTCGTACACACCGGGATTCTCGGAGCAACGTGCAGTATAAATCATTAATTATCTTTGTTTACCAGTTGTCAATGCCGCAGTCAAACGGACACAGTTATCATAGCGCTGAGCTTCGCATTTCGTTCTCGGCGGCGACCCCCAACAAAAAACCAGTTTTCGTTTCAATTTTTCCTCTGCCTATCTCCGTACGTTCGAATAAACTCCCGCGCTAATTACTTTTTTATTAGCTGAAGTGGCAACCAAACGTATTTCCCCCAGTAATTATTGCCTCGTCACTTCTTCCGGCATATCAGCGTCATGTTATTTTCCAAAGGTTTTCATGTCTCGTGGGATTGATGTCGAACTATGGGTTTAACTCTGTCCCCATCGCCTCTGATTTTTGCACCAGATAATTATTTTACCTGTGCAATTATGGTCTACATCGTGGTATCTTCGTATCATTATTTATTTTCCTTCATTTATATCATTTTATTTCAATGTATATTGTTTAATTGATTTTACTTTCGTACTCTCGTTATGGCTAATCTGTTGCTTGTAATCCCTTTGTAAGGCGTTCGCTTGTCGATGCCTATTTATTATTCATTGATTCACTAAATCCACACTTTTATTGTTTATTTTATTATCATCGTTTTTTATCGTTAATTTACTAATTACTTAGTAATCAATCAATTATTTATTTATTTATTTATTTATTTACTTTTATTAATTGTTATTCAATCAATGCCGTGACTCTTCCTTCCGTATGAATTTTTTTTTTTTTTACCCTTATCATCACTTAATTTCTTAGTTACCTCTTTGCTGCATATCTAATTTCGTTGATTATAAATGCTGTTTATTTATTTATTATTTATTATTTATTTAATTATCTTTATTGATTAATTAAGGTGTCTGCCATTTATCTCATTATTTTGCGACTCACAGGTTCTTAAGTATCCGTATTGTTTGATTACCGCTGACCCTTGATGGTTAACTAATTCGTATCTTATATTTTCATGCATTTCCTCGTCGCCTAAATCAACTTGACATCGGATGGTTTATCAATTCTGCCTAACTGCTTTTAAATTCCTTGCCTGCTTGGAACTTCCTTCCGTTACGACAATCTTATTCATATACTCTACAGGTATGTATTTAAACTTTTATGGTTTGTTTTACTATTCCTTTTTATGACACACCTAACATATTTTGTTGTACATATCATACAATCCATATTTATATCGCTCTTATGTTATAATGAACGACGGAGCCGTATTCCGGATAAAGAGATGCCCGAATTGCGTTTGATGATAAAGACGACGAATTCATCATTACGAGTGCCAGCTGCCCAGAGGGATTCAACCGTCATCTGCTGAGGTACCGACTTTGCATTTCCCTTTTATATTGTATCATTGCTTCTCAGTGTATAGCCATAATGATTGAGATAGAGCGCGATGAATATAGTTTTTGAATATAAGATGTTGAGTAATAGACCGATAATTCGTACCAACAATTTAATATAATGTTTTGCATATATATATATGAATTAATTTAGTAGGAGTAAAATTGAAAATAATATGTATAGAGGCAGTATGAAATATTGTTATAATAAGTGAATGAATCAAACATAGGTGTCGTAAAGAATTAATTTAGTAGGAATGAAGTTATTGCGGTAATAATGTGTAAATGCCGGAGGAAATATTGAGTAATTTTGGAGTGTATTATTTATGTGTGTTAATATTCAATAAATTGATTTGTCAATATAACCAGAGTTAATTTCCATTATTTGGGAAGCACATCAATGTACTAGCCACAATCATGAACCAATAAGTTACTAAATCAAAATCATAATTAATAAATATAATTAATATAAGAATAATATAATAACTCCCAATCCCAATAATTTCATTTAAAATAATATAAACAATTTAAAATTACGGTTACAGTAGGTATATAGTATTTTATCGTATCTTGATCATTTCCCGTTTCCGTATCTATATTATAAAGAATGGAAAACCCCACGCAATTTCAGTGTCGTATATAGACTTCGCGTGTCTTATCTTATTAGTCTTAATACAATTATGTATTTGAAAAAGATAGACAGAAGAATGCAATCACAGCATATTTTTACAAAACGGGATTTTGGTGAAAAACCGTAGCTTTGAGTTCTGGTGAGTAATGAACAGAGAGGGTATATTACTTGGTAAAAACCTCGATAAAAATTCTTTAAGTGTTTTTAATTTTCAGTATAGGTATACCTACTGAATGAGTAAATAACTATATCATGAGTAAATAACTATAGTTATTTACTCATGATTTCCTGTTATGACATGAGTATTAAAAAAAATTATGTTTCGGTTTTGTTTATTAGAGGTAATGGCAGAGTAAAATTTATTTATGCTTACCCTTTTAATTCAAGTATATTCAGAAAATTTGAATGGCACGAAAATTTGAATATTACATACAGCAATTGCCATGGGGGCGTATGGCGTGTGGCGCTTACTTTCACTGCACTTGAGTTTTTTAATAATCTTTATCAAAAGCCGGTTGCATATTGTGTTTTTTGCCCTAAAATGCTTTTCTTATTCTTAAGGGTAAATTTTTTTATTAACTTTATATTTCATAGGTTGAAATTATGAGCGCGCCAAGAAAAAACTATCAGGAACGGGATATAAGGAAAAAGCCAAAGATAGGGCCGAACGGGGAAAGCATATTGCTGATAAGATGAAAAAGTGGCTTCGCGGAGGGGGTTCACGGTCAGTCTCTGCCGCAACTTCTGAAGATGCTGTTCAAATAGAAGATATTTCTTGCAGTTTGCAGACCAAGCGGACCAAGATTTTTCATCTACCATCTCCAAACAGTCTACGAGTGCTGACTCGAGAGTGAAATATTCTTCGTCGATCTCCAACGAGCAGCTCGAGGAAAGGAATCGACGCAAGGATACAAAGAATCTGAATCGGCTCATTCGGTGTCGGATGAGCAGCAAAAAATCGGAGTTGATTTGATGGACACAGGCAGTTGGCCAGACATGGAAAAAATGACCGATCAGCAACGATATTTCTTTAGCAGTCAAGCTGTGTTATTAGCAGAAAATCTCCCAGAAAAGAGTTTAGGCCACCCGAAGTAGAGTTTAGGCCACCCGAACGCGATGACAGACATATGACATCTTTCATGTGGTATAGAACGTTAGCAAATAACGAACAGGTTAAAAGATCTTGGCTTACACACTGCTGGCCACCCAAATTGCAACACCAAGAAAGACAAGAGATATCACAACAAAATTTATTTTGTAGATAACATGTTGACCAAGTATCAAATGATTAAATTTATAGACTTCTGTGAAGTGTGGTCCCTTTTTTAGCAGAAAATCACCCAGAAAACGTAGAGTTTAGGTCAACCGAGCGCGATGGCAGACATTTGGCATCTTTATGTGGTATAGAACGTTGGCAAATAAAGAAAAGGTTAAAAGATCTTGGCTTATATATTCTAAGACTAAAAATGCAATTTTTTTGTACGCCTTGCAAGATTTACCAGAAACCTGCCCCTGCCGCTACATCTGCGTTGTGTACTACAGGATTCATCAATTGGAAAAAAGCTTCAGAAAGATTAACCGAGCATGAAGCATCTCAAATGCACAGAGAGTGTATGATTAAGTGGAAAACTCGAGTACAACAAATTAAATCATGCCAGGGTATTGATAAAGACATTGAGCGTGTAATTCCCACAGAGAAAGAAAAACGGAGACAGATCCTGCATATTGTTATAGATGCTGTACTGTATCTATCAACAAACTGTCTTTCTTCTCGTGGGTCCCACGAAACCCCTAGTGACCTCATCATAGATTGTCCTCAGCCTAGTCAAGGAAACTCCTTCAATTTAATTTCCCTGCTCGCCAAATATAATTTAACTCTTAAGTTCCAATTAGAACACCTAAAAAAGGGACAGGTATCATATTTATCAAAGACAATTGAAAATGAAATTATCGACACATAATGGCGAAAACAGTTCGGAATAGCATTTTAAATGACATCTAAGAAGCCAAATACTACACAATAATGTTCGACTGCACTCCAGATGTGTCGCATGCAGAACAAATGAGCCAGGTAATTCGATACGTAAAAAAATCTGATGATGTGTGCGAAGAAAAAGAAAATTTTATTGATTTCATAGAAATTACTGGAAAGACAGGAGAATATATTTGTCAACGGATTGTGGAAAAATTGACAGTTGATGGTTTAGATATTGGGCAATGCCGTGGCCAATCTTACGATAACGGGTCTAATATGGCCGGTACCAAGCCAGGTAGTGCAAGCCAGGATTGTAGAAAGAAATGAGCGGAGTTCGTGCCATGTTTAGCTCACTCCTTGAATCTTGTCGGTGTCCACTCTGCCTCATCGTGCCCAGAAGTAATAGACCTATTTGGAGTCATTCAAAAAGTGTATTGCTTTTTTGTCGGATCCACTACTCCATGGGATATTATGAAAAAAATGTGCCAAAACCAATGTAAAAGGAAGCAGTCAGACAAGATGATCGACAAAACATGTTGCTGTGAAAACCCTTTTCAATAATTTGCCGGAAGTAGTGGAATCCTTGGAAGAAGTTAAAGAAATTTCTCATACTCCGGAAGCAAAATACGAGGAAGGTGGTCTGTTACATGCTGTTAAGAATTTTGAATTTATTCTCAATTTGACGATTCGGGCTAATATTCTCCGAGAAATTAATCGAGTAAATATTGAAATTCAAAAGGAAAATATAATCCTCGCGCGTTCCATCGCTTTAATGGACGGCCTGACCAAAACTTTGCAAAAAATGAGAGAAAATTCAATGGAATTTTAGATAGAAGAGGCTAAAGAAGTAGCCGAAAAAGTTAGCGTTGAGCCTTTTCTGCCAAATAAACGAATTCCGAAGCGCAAAAAAACAATTTGATGAATTGTGCGATGACGAATCACGAACACTTCAACCTGTTCAGCTTTTTCTAAGGTAACAATGATGGTATTTGATCGAATCATATCAGAATTAAAAAGGAGGGTTGATAGTGCTACCACCCCAAATCTAAATTTTGCTTTCTCAATGGAATTGAAATCTTGAATATGTCGACTGAAGAACTGCAGAAGCATGGAGCAGATCTCGCACGAAAATACGAGCGAGACTTAAACACAGTTGAATTCTGTCAGGAACTTTCCGTTTTTAAAGAACAAGCTCCACTTTTATTTGGTGATATAAAAAAATCTAGCGCTTTCTATCTCTTGTAACAAATCTATAGGCATGATTTGCAGGATGCTTTTCCCAATATTAGTATTGCGCTGCGGATTTACTCTACGCTTCCGACTACATCCACAAGCTGTAGCGAAGTTTTAGCAAATTAAACTGATTAAAAACTATCTTTGTTCCTCGATGAGCCAGGAACGTTATCGAGTCTCGCGATCATAGCAATCGAAAATCGGACCGCACATCAGATTAATTATGACAAGGCCATAGATTTGTTTGCAGAACAAAAGGCTCAAAGAGTAAAATTGTAATCTCAAGTTTTGCTTTAAACTCTATCCTGTCCTATCCTAATTAATATAAATGTCATACATGTCCATGTATATTTAAAAAAAATAAGGCTTAATAGAGAAAATAAGGTTAAAGGAATGGCGGGGCGGGGCGGCAGTTTTAGGTATTTGCCCCGCCTCGAAGAAATTCAAGATCTGGGGCTGTCTTCATCCGTTACATTCCCATGAGTTTCAAGAGCCCAATCTATGTCTTCATATTCCTGAAGTGAATCTTGTTCAATTGGCGAATCTTGAACCCAGTCTTGAAGCGTTTCATCTCTAGCGTCTTGAGTTTAAAAAATGGGAGGATTTTCAACCCTTAGAAAACCGGCATGCCGGAAACAATTCGATTTTTTTTAAACCAATGCAGAGGCACTTGTTGTCAAACATTCGCCTAAACTACGCCGTAGTTTACTGTCCATTTTATTATGGGGACACCATATAGGCGAACAGCATTACCCCCTATGAAGAAAAGACACAAACGAAGGCTTTTTAGTGGCGCGACGCAGGGCCGCCCAGAGGAGGGGAGCAACTGGGGCACTTTGCCCCAAGCCCGCAACTGCCAGAGGGGCCCCAAAAAATTTTTTAAAAATTTGTTTATTAGATTTTCTCCGAAAGAAAATTCTGAAACTTGTACCGTACTTCAAAGTTCAAAATAATCTCCTGAAAAAAAGGCCCCCCCCCCAAAAAAAAAAAATAATTAAAAAAATATTTGATTAATCAGATTTCTTTGGGCCCCCAACAGAAGTTTGCCCCAGGCCCCATAAAGTCTCTGGGCGGCCCTGGCGTGACGCCGGGATTCAATCCGAGCACCCTCAGCATCGAAAAACAGCGCGCTGAACCACAAGGCCGCCACAAGCCCCAATTCGAAATCGTTAAAGGTTTAACAATTTTTCACGCCTTTTCTGGCGTGAATCTTAAACCAATCCAAATGGGCTTCTTCTATGTCAGCATGTGGACTTTTTAGAAGTTTCTTAATTTTAGTCCGTTTTTATTTAGATAAAAATGGATAAAATGGTTGAAGAACAACGTGCTGCTACTTCCCGCCCGTTCACAATTAACATGTTCTTATAAGCGATTTATTTTCCCAGAAACCAATTAATTTTAAGTCACTAAAAGCAATATGTTCTTATTAACGATGTTATTATAACCGGATTTTATATCCATCATTACACATGAGAATTGGCCGGGAACTAATAATTCCGTTCTTTTAAGCGATATTTTTTTATAACCTGTGTTCTTATAAACAGTTTTTACTGTATATATATGTGTGTGTGTCTGTGTGTAATAAATTAAATATTTGGCCCTCCATTCTAGCATTTAAATTCCCTTTCCTAAATCCAATCCGCAGTGATCTTATTTTATCGCTTTAAAGCCCTTAGCAACAGGACTTCCCATAAAGTGCATGCCTTGCATATCTACACGTGTATACGTCTGGAGAAAAGCGTGGGTTCGCATCGCCAGCCCCGATTTTCTGCTGACCGTACAAAATAACAGCCGCATGTTTTTTTTCGCCTCTCGCGCGTAAGGTTGAAAGGGGGTATCTTCGCTTCCGAGCATCTGACATGGATGGACGTACTTCTTATCGCTCTAATAAAACGATTCAACCCGACTGTTTTCCAAATTTGATTTAATTCCTTTCAGGCTGAGTCTGCCTCCAGCCATGTAAATATGAGCTAGTTTTCCTTTTCAAGTTGCATTTTAAGGAAGAATGTAATGGATATATATATATATATATATATATATATATATATATATATATATATACTAGCATTATTGCCGGGTATATATATAGATATAAAATATTTCATGCATTCCATCAAAAAAATACTGGGCTGCTACTCCCGCTCTTCATGTTCATCTGGCCAGACAGAATGCGCTTAGCACGTTTCTACTGAAATGATATACAAACAATAAGAAAAAAAGAAACTTTCAGCCTGCGGACCTTCGTCTGATTTTAAGGTCATTCCAAACCCTCTTTCTCCCGCACATTGGAATTTCCCCCCCCCCCTCCCCGTCATTCTCAAACCACCCCTCTTAACGCAGCTGGTTGAGGGAAAACCACAGGGGGTAGACGCACCTCTATCGGGCACAAAAAACATTAAAAAATTAATTTAAAAAAAACTAATTGAGCCCCAAATTTCGTTTTTCCTGATTTAAGTTTCTCGGGTCCAAAACATTAACTGTGCCGAATTTGGTCCCGGTGGGTAAAACAGTCTATGATTCTATAGCGGACAAACAAACAGACAAGCTCTTTATATATATATATATATATATATATATATATATATATATATATATATATATATATATATATATATATATATATATATATATATATATATATATATATATATATATATATATATATATATATATATATATATATATATATATATATATATATATATATATAAATAAAAGGAAGCCCGGTGGAGTAGTGGTTAAAAGCGTCAAGCTGCCATCCCACAGTTCCAAGGTTCAACCCTGTGACTGGGCACGGTCGACTCAGCCTTTCATCCCTTCAGTGGGTCGATAAAATGAGGACCAAACATACTTGGGAACTAAACTCTGGGGGTCCCACGTCAGGTTGACCACCTGACTGAGACATATCCTGTATGGGACCCCAAGCCCACGGTTACGAAAGCGGAGATGAGTACCGCCGGCACTGGTCCACATCGGACTGTTGCGCCGTGAGTTTTAAGTTTATATGTATAGTATATATAGATAGACAGATATATATATATTACTCAGAATCACTGTTTTACAACAAATTATCATCTTGAAATATTTTTTCTTGGAGTACATGCGTTAGCCCTTGTCGCAACGCATATGTCAGGTTACTTTTCAAAATGTAATAATATAAGAAAATACAACAAATAATAGCCTATTGCTATTGTGTTGAACTGGATCAAAGCACTCAAAATATGCTGTATGATTATAAGGCGAAAATCGTTAAAGAACGTATTGTATCCTTTCTCAGTAGCGCAAGGCAAAAAAAATGTATTCCATGCATGCTGTTTACTTTCACAACTTCGATCCTTCACATTTTGCACTTTCATAATTAAACATTTCCCCAATCTATTACAGAGGTTGAAAGCTCTTAAAATTATTTTGCGCAACGCTCCGGCTATCGGTTCGTAAATATTTCTGATACACGCTCTAAAACTGCCTGTATTCATCAGACTTACTTTCACAGTGTAAATTTATAAATAGCGCATCCTTTTCAAACCGAACAGGTTTCCTCCCAACATCTTTGCACATTACAAAAGTCATCCATCAAGCTCTAAAAGCCGAGAAATCTCCTTTTGTCTGAATCTCCTTTAAAGCCGAAAATATTTCTCGGTTTAAAAATGGTTTAAGGCTTGAAAAGTAAAGCATCTTTCCCTACACGTCAGTCACTTTCAC